>JAQBSW010002116.1:0-111053 GCA_029291075.1 Eudiplozoon nipponicum | reverse complement strand
TTTTATCACGGTTAGTATGATAATCTGTTGACTGATTTCGATCGCAGTACCAGGTCTTCAGAATGATTGTCATTGTCAATTTGTGTAATATTTTTTGTCTCCAAGATCATAGTGTCAGCATCCTATAATATACATATCTTAAGTAGATTACACCTTTCAATCGAAAAGTAATTTATAAGCATAAGAAAAACATTTGTACATGAGATTTCACCTTTTTTAATGCTCACTTTGGAACATATTCTTGACGCTTTATGTAGCTTTTTCTAGAAACGCCTCGTTTAATGAAGGAAAAAACTATAATTAGTTTTTTACTATAAAAAAAGATGTAAATGCTAAACGCTCCGAAGTTTGCTTAATGTCCAATTAAAAATATAAAGATGATTTTGGGTGTGTTGGATTATGGTCGTGTGAAGAGTGGTGCATTATTAATATGGTTAAATGAAGCAAAATTATATGTGAATTTCAAACAAATTAGTAATTTATCGTTATTTGTAGCTTTACAGACAAAAATTTAAAATCTATTGAAGCCCGAGGTTCTCTTTCTCCGCTCTGCCCTTTTTCGACTGAGGGTCTTACTGCATTTTAATTGATCTGTTTACCTCCAATATCCTACCTAATCTTCCTGAACTTCTTTCTATCAATATACTACTTTATTACTCTCCTGGTACTACCATTTATTTTCTCGTAACAATTTACTATTTTGAAATCAACCTCTACTAAATAAAATCCAAAATAAGCAGTGAGACTTCAAGGCCTATTTATTATGCATAATATTTGCTAATGCTAGAAATTATATATACACAAACAATTTTAATTTGAAATCTAGCCCCCCCAGACGTTAAATTTCAGATGTGCGTATACCATTATGGCAGAATTAATTCGCGCTTCTTCAATGAACCATGTTCGCCGCTAGAGCCCACAGATTTCTACCAGTCCAATTGTTCTTGTGAGTGAGGAAAGAGTGCAGCGTCATGAAATAACTGATATCGCGAGAAATAATATCCGGAAACGGAATATATGGACTGCTTCGTGGGAAGTTTCAGTCATTTACCGCAATTGCTTCGGTAGACTGGTGTGCAGGTAGTGTAAATGGTCTTCTAAAACAGTTTCTCAAGCAATGTCATTGGTGTTCCACAAAAAATCTTGATTGAGATGTTAGCTTAAGGAACCACCGAATGGGACTCTACTACTCAAAGATTACGTTTTTGATCACCGTTCCCTGACACTCAACTGGCGATGTCCTAAATCAAATCAAGTAGATAAATTGATCTACAATGTTGTCCAGGCGTTAGTAGCAATCGTTTGTTGTCTTCCAAATCTAGGCAGCACAAGGGAGGGCGGACAATAAACATGACCGGAAGACTTAACACCTGTTGCTAAATGAACGGTTCCGTGTTTTCGCGTCCTATGTGCAGTCATAATGACACTGGACAAGTGGATTTGGAACTACGGCCTGAAGATTGGAGTATACGAAATTCAACCTTGAACCTGGTTATGTAGTCATAACATTCACTGGTTAATTTGTAGTTTTTAAGTGAAAAGGCTGACATCACACCAACTTCTCTTTTTTGAGTGCGATAGAAACAACTGCATGTCGAGTAATTATTTTGGTAACTTTCGGACCGGAAGAAATTTACGTGAACTGCTGTCTTAATGCTTGGATACATAGCTTCCATGAGCTGTCTTTATGGATAATTAAAGCCAGAGAAATCGTTCGTGAATAATCTAACTACAAAATGTGATGTTTGATATAACTGAATGAATACATGATTGGATCTGGTTGTGTTCCTGTACCGTTGCGTGAAGAACCATTGATATCTAGATTTCGAGGTATTTTTATAGAACCCGATATTATGATTTGTTAACTATATGAAAGCTGGACAATATGAGTCAAGATGAGTCTTTCATTTTAATCTGGTGCGTCGTAATAGATTTGCTTTCGCAAACGAGCCTGGATTTTCTTCATCTGGAGAAAATGACCAAGAAAATGGTAATATTAGGCAGTCAATAGAAAGTGATACCGTACACAAGATTTAAATGAATCAGTCTAAGGGCCGGGTTATACGTTTAAGTGGCTAATGCGAACCCAGCGATATGCCTTAGTCAGCAAGAGATTAAAGTTTTTCGATAAATCAAGCGACTCGAAGAATCTTCTCAGGATTCAGTTTAAGTCAATTCGTAGATCAATTTACCTAGAGTGAAACAATGACTCGCAAGATGTTGGATTGAGATCAACCTGAATTCCCGCAGCATGGTTATACGATACGTCTAAGTTGTCTGTGCTATTAACGAGTTGAAATTGGTATCCTGAAATTTGGATCTGCGAGAGCACTAGACTGGGTAGGGTCGGTTCCAACTATGATCCTGGCGAAGCTTTAGAGAGAATAGGTGCCATTCTGAAGTTGGCTTGTTTTACCTATACTGTTAGGTTAGTTCGCGTAATTTACTTTATATTCCGTTAATTTTAAATGAGTTTCACTCGTACCGAAGACAGAATCGATGACCCAAGAAATAATGAACGTTATGCCTCAATTAAACAGATAATGACATTGGTTAAAGTTGCATCAATGACCAGATGGTAATTTTGTAATTCTTTCAACTGTGGATTTCCGGTTGTTAATCACCTGATACTTATATATTTGTGCGTGCAAATTGATAGAAGCGCGTGTCTATTGGTAGATGTGCGAAGACTTTTTCCACTATTAGATCAGAATGGTTACTCTACTAAATATTTTGAATTAGCAAAACTAGCAGCTGAGAAAATTTATGAGATTGTGAAATGTACGAGGCTAACCGTACAAATGGCAAAATGTCTGCCATTTTAGCCTTTCACAGAGCTGAGAATAAATATTCTTGTTTGTGAAACTCCATTCCTAAAACGTTTTAGCATTTGTGTACTTCAATTGTAGTTTGATAATGATGTAGTAGTAAGTGTTTTATGGCGCCAAAGTACTAAAATTGCAATCGAGTGCTACTTCCGCGGATGAGGAAATTTATAATTTGTAAAAGGTGCTTGGCAACGAAAACATGCATTTTGGTTAGTCTCATTTGTTCTCACTTAGTGTTAGGAAAGATAGAATATCCCGGACTGAAAAACTCAGTTGCTAATAACACTGAGGCTAACAAAAAGCTACGCATCATGACATTTGAAGTTCATAAATAAGGCAAAAAATGTTCGATCATGATTGCATAATATAACTACAAATTTTCGACTGCAGTAACTGAAATCAAAGGTACATTCTCATATTCCACTATCCCGCTTCCTCGATTGGTGATTGTCAAATTACAAACAATCGTGTAATTTACACTGATAAGAAGAGTGACACATCAGACTTCGAGGAAGTAGTGTATTTCATTTACCTTTCGTGATAAGGTTGCTCGCAGCTGCTCTATTTATGGGCAAAATTTTTGTATTTCTTAACACTAGAACGCATAGCTTCAGATTAGCTAGCTATATTTCAGTGAAGACAGTGGCACAAGTATCTCGTACAATTGGCCATCTGTGGAATTCTATCTCTTTACAGACTAAAAGAGTTGTTGATGGCCAATTCTAGTTTCTTCCTTTCAATGGGATTCCATAGTTCTATTTTGCATTTAATAAGGGCGAAACCTGTCTACCGGGTGCAGAGCCTTTTCTACATTATAAAATTATTCGTTTATACTGACAAATGAATGTAAATAGTTGAATTGGTATTTATATCAAGATCGCAGACTTGATTAAATTAATTTTTATCATCGCCCGCGCAACCAATGTTTATTTAATTATAGACATTTTCAGTTCGATAACCCTTCTCCTTGTAGTGTGTTGTCTGTTCTATAATGACGGATTGGCGATGGTTAGTTTGAACGTGAGGTCTAAAGGGCCGCCATATTTGCTCCACCGAAAGGAAAGGCTAACCAAGAAACATGATTTATTTTATAACTTGAAAATTGTGTGTCGTGTACGACAGGGTGGCTTAGTGGTTAGAACATCAGATTCTGAAGCAGACGTGCCCAGGTTCGAGCCTTGTTCGCGGTAAGTCCTGGACAGTACGTGAAGAGATCCCAATAAGGACGAAACCGATCTACTGAATCATTTGCATTTTCTACATCATACAACTATTAGTTTATATTGAAAAATGTACGTAAATAGCGTAATTGGTGTCCATATCAAGATCGCGCAAAATCAGTATCTAACTGTTATATATTTAATTGAATAATGTTATTAATACCGCGAAAAAAAGAGGAATGATTTTGATGAAGGCCAGAGTGCATGGATTTGCTGGATTAACAGGTGTTCAGAAGTAGTTTTAATTCTCAGTTTTGGTGAACTTTAACATAACCTGAAATTCATTGTGTTGGTACCATGTTCCGACTCGGCAACCATAATGTTGGAACTATGTTCTTTTTTGGCAACCATGGTGTTGGTATAAAGTATTGACGATCTGCTTTACCTTGATTACATGGTTTTGTTTCGAACTGAATCAACTCAATTCTGGTGGTTGGTATTATTATTTTATATTGGAAGCTAATCTTCCGTACTGGTTTACGTTGATTTGATTGTCTCTTAGTTGAAAAGAGAACCAGCGCAAACCTATTGATTCTTATTGGTTGTATACAGGAAGCTAATAATCCATTATGGTATACGTTAATTTGACGAATCTTTGTTGAAAAGAGAAGCAACACAGTCTGATGGTTGGTACATATGTTGTTTTACGGGTCGATAATAACCCCTTCTGTTTAAGTTGAGTTGACAACTCTCCTTGTTGCAAAAGAAGAAACCCAACTCTGGTAGTTGGTATTGGTATTATGTACGCGCCGGTGAAGCTAATAACCGTGCGTCAAATATTGAAATGATGAATCTTCGTTAAGAAAAGACCAGTAGACTATTGCTTTTTTGTGCTACATGCTACATGAGGATCCTTGTGAAGACGGCCAACAGGGTTTGGCTAATCAGGGTTGTCAAAGCGAGTGAGCCGTAGTCTAGATTTCGCTACATACTTCGCCGCGTCAGCCTTCTTCTTTAATGAGGGGGAAGTTGTCGCAGTGCAGCTAGAAAGAGTTAACTGTCTGACAAAATAAATTTATATCAGTTTGGTGAATCATTGTCATATAATTCTTTATCATTCTTATTTAGAACTCCCAAGATTTTATTGCTTACTTGTTTAGTTTTTGCTATATGGACATATTTTGTGTGCTTATTAATTTGAATCACGTGGAAACTAAGCTATAATTTTGTGTGAACTACTGAATTTATATTGATGCTGTTTTATTTTGAGCGCCAACCTTATGAACAGTATAAACTGCTAATTCGGTTTTCCTAAGGGAACCTTGTCTTATAGGCATATAGTTTGTGTGCTATTATTTAGTTGATTTCGCTATGATTATAAGGTCGCTTTTGGAATGGCGTAGAGAGAAAGACGAAGTTGCGTAAAAAATTTTTTTAATGCTTTTATATGTGAACTTTTGGCTAACATGCCAAAATTTATTATTTTCATTTGAATACACTTTAGTTAATTATTTTGTGAATATTTTTATAGGGCGGCTATATAAGCCCACTATGGTTTTCTATTTTCGGTCTCATTAAAGCCGTTACTTGTTATCATGCCTTGTTCATGGGAACTGGGGCGATCATTCTAGCCGGATTTGGTTAACGGTCCAATCGGTAGACGAGAATAGGCCTGCATTATCGGATGATTAAGCATGCTATTCTGGTTCAACAGGCGTTCACCATTACGCGTAGTATGTGTGTTTCCAGCTTCCCGTTCGAATCAACCTAGTTCAGCTTTCTTTAAAAGGTTAACTGTATGAATTGCCCGTTATTGGAGTCCAGTTGAGTTCTGGCGAATAGAAAATGGTCTTTTCTTACTGTGTTGTGCATACCGGCTTTATAACAAACTTATGCTTCAATGCATGATATTTTTTCATCAATTCAAATGTCATAATCAAGGTTGCGGTCTTGATATAAGCACCTGACCCATTAAATACTTACATATGCCAGTATAACCTAAGAAATGTATAGTATAGAAAAGGCAATTCACCCAGTAGTGCGGCAAGGTGGCTCAGTAGTTAGAGGACCAGATTTCGAAGCAGACGTGCCGAAATTCGAGCCCTGTTCGCGGCAAATTCTGGCCAGTGCATGATGAGCTTCCAATAAGGACGAAACCGGTCTACTGGATGAATTGTCTTTTCTACACTATACATTTCTAAGTTTCTACTGACACATGTAAGTAATTAATGGGTCAGGAGCTTATTCAAAGACCGCAACCTTGATTATAATAATTGCTATCACTGCCCGCGCAACCAATGTTCGTTTTACTATATAAATGTCCATTTCAATACCACTTTCCCATGTAGTGTGGAGTCTGTTCAGTAATGACAGATTGGGGATGGTACATGATGAGTTCCCAATAAGGACGTAACCGGTCTACTGGATGAATTGCCTTTTGTGCGGCAGGGTGGTTCAGTGGTTAGAGCACCAGATTCCGAAGCAGACGTGTCCAGGTTCGAGCACATTATTATAATCAAGTTTGCGGTCTTGATATAAACACCTGACCCATTAATTACTTACATATGCCAGTATAAACTAAGAATTGTATAGTGTAGAAAAGGCAATTCATCCAGTAGACCGGCAAATTCTGGTCAGTACATGATGAGTTCCCAATAAGGACGAAACCGGTCTACTGGATGAATTGCCTTTTCTACACTTACAATTCTTAGTTTATACTGACATATGTAAGTAATTAATGGGTCAGGTGTTTATATCAAGACCGCAACCTTGATTATAGTAATTGTTATCACCACCCGCACAACCAATGTTTGTTTAATTATATAAATGTTCATTTCAATACCACTTCGTCATGTATTGTGGTGCCTGTTCAGTAATAACAGATTCGAGATGGTTAGTTGGAACTTTGGGTCTAAATGGATGCCATATGAGCTCCACCTAAAGGAAAAATTGACTAACCAAGTTACATTAATTAGTATATAACTGAAAGTTGTGTGCAGTGTAGTGTGCGGCAGGATGGCTCAGTGGTTAGAGCACCATATTCCGAAGCACACGTGTCCAGGTTCGAGCCCTGTCCGCGGCAAATTCTGGCCATTACGTGATAAGTTCACGATAAGGACGAAACCGGTCTACTGGATGAATTGCCATTTTTACGCCATACATTGTTAGTTTATCTGGACAAATGTAAGTAATTAATGGGTCGGGTGCTTATATCAAGATCGCAAACTTGATTATAGTAATTGTTATCACCGCCCGCGCAACCAATGTTCGTTTAATTCAAATGACATGTTGGATTGTATTTGAGAACGTATTTCTTTTTCTCTAAACAGTTTCCATTTGATAGCGATCGTAATTTATTGCGCTAATGGTTATAGACCGAGGCCTTCCAATGCCAGTTAGTTTGCACGAGCCACGCGTAGAAAGCGCCAACGATTAGAATAGCAAACATGTTTTTTTCTTGAACTGAATTCCACCGCATTTATATATATATATATATATATATTATATATATATATATATATATATATATATATAAAACAGCTGGTTATGAGCTGTAATTTTCAGTCATTTTTTAAACGTACACAAATTGAAGCAAGCGGTAAAACAAAATTATTGTGTGGTTGTCTCATAGAAATGCGCTCGCGCGTATGTATGTGCACACACGCACAAATTCACATTGCATAAATTCAGCTCATAAAAAGATTCGTCTTTTTCAGTCTTTAGGTGAAAATTTTTTTTCCATTTAATTTCTTTCGTTAAATATTACGTGCAGACCGGAACTGTTGCATAATAATCCAAACAATGTAATGTTCATGGTGTGAATTGAAAATTGTAAATTACCAAATTGTTTATTGGTGTATAAATTTACGTTGGTAAATGATGGTCCTAAATTTATTTGATATTTGACTGCCGACCGCATTGCATAGGTAAAATCTTTGTTGCTTCTTTTGACAATATTCGTCTTATAAATGTAGTATATATGAAAATCATGAATCATACACTAGTAGCTTGAGTAATGGCGGTAGTATTATTATTAGTGATATTTTTTATTGCTGTAGTGGCCCCATTGATCAGAAACATACGTTGGTCCTCCTGAGTGAAACATAAAACATCGATCTTTGCTCAAACTTCCAGGTTTACTCGTCTGACTGTTCTTGCAAATTATGCAACCCACTCTGAAATATCCTGTCCAGGTCAACGTTTTCAATTAATTATATTATCCACTAGCCTCTTTGTCGATTGGACGGAAGAGAAGACCAAATTTAACTTCCAACATTTTGGCACTTTTTTTAGCAAATGCATTTGCTTGGTTCAATTTATGTCACTGTTGGCTGTTAGTCAAAATCTATTAATAAACAGTGGCATTTACGAGCCAACCAGTTATACCCGGCCTACGCCATTTGTGTTATCATCGTTGAATCTAGTTACAGTACACTGATTTCTAGGACTGGTGAAATATACTTCCTACTTGTCAGGCTGAGACAATTTCGGTGGATGACTGAAACCATAGTACTACTTGTGTGGTCTTTTGCTCTTTTTCTGAGTTTACTGTTCTTCATTTTGTGCTCTATTCTGTTAATTGTGCGAAGAAATTACTTCAACTTGTCAATTATGTATTAGGTGTAGCGCATCTTATACACAATTGCATATATATAAAATGTTATCCGCAACATACAGTATCTAATTTCAAACTTTCATTAACGCCAAATATTTGGAAGCTAAATTAAGGCTACTGCTTATTTTCTTTAATAAGGTACAGTATAAAATTTGTTTCAATCTCTAATAAAATCTTGCATTATTGCTTATTGATATGTGTTCTGTGTGTAATGCGTGATCTTTAAAAATTACAAATCCAATCAACACTTGCATCGATGGAAGTTTTTGATCTGCTTGTTCCTGAATTTCCTAGTTCATAATTCTTTTGAACTTTATTTCATGTAATATTCTTTGGAATCGAGCGTTAACAAATTTCATCGAAATAAGTTTACTAAGGAGAAAACTCAAGTCAATTTCCTTGGCAGTAGTTTTTCTCTTGAGGAGATCGAGACATTAATGGAAAGACATTAGCAACTGATTTCCACTGTTATGCTGAATCAAGTTTACCTATAATGTTTTCATTTTCTGTTCCATTACTTCTTCCATTGAAGATCAGTTTGTAATTTGCAGCACCTTTCCTAAATTGAAACCTCGAATATCTGTTTCTTTCGCCTACAAACAATTATTAGCCTTTATTATTCAAATTACGTTCGCGAATGTAAAGTAAGCACCAATCTAGTTTTGAATAGTAACACGATGTTGCAAATCTACCGCAAGTAATACTGTCCTCATCTTGTCGTCTCACTTGGGACTTGCCCTATCTTAGTATCCAGATTCCGTTAAAATTTTATATTGAAATGTAAACGTTGCACTATCTATGGTTTCTTGCGGTAAACTTATCTTCACAGTTTGCCATCATTGTACCGTATGAGCTGCACATCAATGAAAGTTAGAATATTATCGTCTTCAGTTTTATAGTACATGAAACATTAGGGTGCCATTTATTGACTTAATTAAGCAGTTCTTCAGCATGCACACGATTTTCACAGATCAAAAATATGTTAGCAGGCTAACAGTTATATAATTTAACCTCACTCAATACTTCAGAATTCTTTCATTCCAATATACACGTAAACATATCGGCCATGATCGAGACCAAAGCTGAATCCATCCATAGACCATCATTTTGTCTGGATAGTTTGCCAGTAAAAGGTAATTGAATATTTGAACAGCAACAAATTTGTTTTATTCAGTTTAAATGCTGTGGAACACTTTCAGGCACACTGACACAAAACTAAATAATTACTTTTAAACAGGTAATATTTAATAACAACCCAACATTAAACGAACGAATCCACAGAGTTTTCACATTCAAATTATTTCTCACCGGCTGCAATAGGTTAGACAACGATTTGGATAATTTATGCGTTGGTGTATTTTTTTGTTGAAGTAATAATTTTGAAAGAAAGAACTCTAGGCTATAGAGTGAAACGAAACTATAAAATCGTTTTGCTGATGAAATATGTTTTATTTGTGAAAAATGTGTGCATGCTGAAGTAAATGCCATAAGAAGTTTCGATTAGCAAATGCAAAAGAAGAGAATGATACTCTACATTTTTCTGATGTTTTGCTCAAAACTGGAATTGATGGTAAATTGTGCAGATCGGTCTTCCATAAGAAAACATGAATAACGCAATATTTACATTTCAACAGCTACTGCCCTTTAAAATGGAAACAAAACTTCTCAGTTTAGATATTGTGTAGTATGACATTGCGTATTTGTGCACGTGATTGTTTGCAGATTGAGTTGGATGGTATGTATAATATTCTTATTATTAGCGGTTATCTACCACACTTTATATTTAAGTATAAATTTAGCAGTACAATAAAACCTGTTTCAAATGTTCGAACATTTTATAAGAAACATATGTATATTCACCTGCAGTATAAAGGTAAAAAGACAGTAAACACCTAACAGATGAATCGTTTTCCACGTTCGATTTCAAATATTTTACCAGTCTTAGTTTTGTTTTTATCCACCAGCAAACATCCCTTACCTAGTATGATAGGCAACACTCCATTGCAATATGCATCTAACATTATTTACAATTGAAATTGCACCTGTGGCGGATGCAGTAGAAGTTTGAATTCACGCTTGTTAGAGAACATACCAACTTAGTTGGTGCAAAATAAGTTTGGTATTGCATATATATCTATATGTAAACGTCAAATATGTTACACTTTTTGAAAATGTTTTTAAATTGTAATAACGGAAAGGTGTATGATAATGCTTTTGTTTCTTCAGGTTATTGCAATAAATAAACGTTGTTCAGTATTATGCAGTCAAATACATTTTCTTTGTGCACTGTTATTACCATTGTGTACTATTTATGCGGGACGTTCTTTCTATTTAATCTAAATTAATTCATGTGGTTTAGTTCTTTAAATCAGATGAAGTGAACATGGTTCCATGCAATATATAAATTATTTTAAATTTACAGCTGAAAATAAATATTTCAAGTATTTTAAAACTAAATATCCAACAAGATTGGCCATTAAATGTGGCTCGAATTTGTCTTCTATATTTTTTATACTGGGAAGGTGTTTCTAATTGCTGTTAGATTGTGATGAATCCATTTGTTTTCTGTTATTCTATACGGCTCTTGTTCAAATATCAGTAATACGGATCGGTCCTCTTATCATCATCTCCACAAAAACCGCTTGTACTCGTGTGCGTTAGTAATAATCGGCCTTCAATAACGGCATTGAATCTCGTGGTTACACATAGATAATTAAATTATTTTGACCTGTCGTCATATGGCTCATATTCTAATTTGGTAGTATCTTGTTAAAGTGAGTGATATTTCCCGTTAATATAAAAGTCACGATGAGGTTGCAGCGATAGCCGGAGTCCGGTTTTTGATTATGCACCACATTTGATCGACAGAATACCTACGTTGATTATTAAGAGCTTCACTCACAAATCAGTCATCTTTCTATTCAAGTATAATTTCCGTCTTTGTCCATATTTAGAGAGTTTTAGAATTTTGACAGCTTTCTTCATTTAGTTGTGATACCAATGTCAAACTTGCTATTTCTTTAAATCGGAGGTTGATATCCTCCTATTACTCACCCTGGTATTTTCATCAAAAAGCATTAGGATTTAGATATTCCAACGCACTTTAAATATTTTGTCATTGGGTTGTTATCATAAGCTATTTGCATAAAGTACTCTTTTTCATTAGACGGTCAGTGGTACCACAAGTCTCATTTATCTGTTTGATGGTATGATTTCCATAACTTATATGTACTTTTCGGCTTTGATCATTGTTATTTACCTTTTTATTGGGTTCTCATGATGGACTTGGAAGGTCAAAGCGTGTGTGTACGTGCGAATGACGGTAGATTGTTATATGCTGTACGAGATAAGACAACCTTGAAAAAACATATTTTAACAAAGTTAAGTTGTTTGTTCAGAGGAGGTAACTTAAAAAAACGTAGAATCCTTAATTTAGTATTGTAGAAATAACATTACCGGTAATTAGAATATTTTATACTTAATTGGCTTTTTGCAATAAGCACCGTTTATGACGACCACAATAATGTAATTTAATTATTGACTAACTATTTTTATAGATGAATAAATTGTTGAATTATAAATCCTATTAAGCTTTCGTAGTTACTGAAACTGCCTACATGTTTTTCAGTGCTATTTACACTTACTAGGCCAAATTGAGCTGATTAAGTTAGAAATGTCTTTAAATAACGGTGCTAATCTGAATACTGCTATTTCTAGATCTACAGATAATTAGAAATCTTATCATAAAGTCAGAGGCTATGCAGTTGCAACATAAAAAGCATCAAACGAAGGTTCTGGCTGTGAGCCTGGCTTCATGTAGGCTAAAACGGCCGGCAGGAGAGCAAATTAAGCTTTTCTGTGTTTGCGATTAGGTGGTTGACTTGTAAATTCTATTAATTTTTCACAGTAATCGAAATTGTAAATGTGTTTTTCCATGCTCGTTTACTTACTAGTCAAAATTGGGGCAAATAATTTGCAAATTGCCGTATATAACGACGCTGGACTGTATGCAGTTATTTCTAGATCCACTTCGAAATGGATAGTGTAGCTTAAGAGCAGACGTCAATTAGTTGCAACATAAACGAGCACCAAATGTTTGTTCCGGTTAAACGATATGATTAAAAGAAAATGCCGACATAGCCGAGCCTTTGACCAATAAGACAACGCAATCAAACATGGCTTCTGTTTTCACAAACAGAATGTGTATTAATGGGTTCTATTTGGCTTGACCAGTAGTTTAGCCATAAACTATTTAAGACATTGGCCAGTTCTCACGAATGGTTCTGCGTTTAAGAGTTCAAATAATGGCTTGTGTAGGCGAATATGAACAAAACACACGGAGAAGCACACAGAAACACACGAAGTATACTGATTTGTGAATAGATTCTATTTTTTTTAAAATATACGCTTTCTATTCGAGATAGTGTCGGGCTTTGCCTAGAGTCAAAAACATTTCACAATCGTTTGTGTCGATCGATTTCAATTGATCTATGAAATTGACAGAGCCTTTATAGCATTGTTTTGAAGGCTGCCTTTCTGCGGTTCATGGCATTTCGGCTAAGCAGCTGCGCCATTAAATATGGACTTTGTATCGAAATCATGCTGATCTTTCATCCATGGCTGGGAAAATTTCAAGTAGCCATTTAAATTTGAGAATTTGGTAGAGTTGATGGAGACAAAATCCGGAGTATAGCATGAAGTGAATATTTGCTAGATTTGGTATTCTGTTGTATCGTTTTATTTTTTTAATTTGATTCTTTTTGTATGCACACGTACTGTTATAAATTGCATAATTGTTAATTGCTGACATGTGTTCTGAAGTTGTCGGTTGTGTACACTGTCTGGCTTTGCAAGCGTTCGTCCTTTTGGTTAAACATACCTGGCAGGTCTCAGACCCGCGTAATAAATACAAATCGTACACGTAAAATAAGTTTTATTTCGTTGTAGTCCAGTATTTCAACAGGCCGAGAGACTAATGAAAAGTTCAATTTAGCTTAGTCAAGATATTAAATTACTTTATTAAAAACTAATTTAATTTAATAGTATGCTTTCTATGTGCAAAAACAAAAAGAAATTTTATATTTTTAAAGAAAGAACTAATTTAATTTTAGAATTATCATGTTGTTGCTGTGAAAATCTGTCTGATATTGAAGCTATGTATCAGTTTCTCTTGTTTCGAAATAAGTTGGCTGACTCAAATCCGCAAACAGAATAATAAAGTTGAATTTCTCTTTATTTTGGTACGATAATTTTCTTTGTTGATCTCTTTTCCTTTGAGCTTCCTAAGGCTCTAAATTAGGTGTTTGAATATTAGAAAATAATGCGCTTAAATCAGAACATAGACTCTCAGTGTATCTTGCTGAAAGGAATGATTCATGTAGCATAGATTTGCATCATTTAAAATATGACACAATTTACGTTGGTAGATTATGCGATAAGGCGTTTAAATCAATGCATACAGCAGATTCGGACGTCAATCCGCAAATGACAGTTAGAGTCATAGGTGAGAAAAATAACAGATACTTTCAACTGTCACGTTCCTATGTAGCTATGTTCCATAAACTTCCAAAACACATAAAAGTAGCATGTTGAGTCTTTACGAATGAACTGTCGGAATAACTAGTTGGAAAACTCAAGCCTTTGCAAAATAAAGTTTCTAAAATGTATTACAGACTGATTGAAATATTTTTTAAAATTCAATTAACTTAATGTGGCTGATTTTACAATGCGGTTTCGTTATATAGTATGTATTAGTTTTCCTCTAGATGAAATTGTTAAGTGTTTAAACAAGCATTGATTGCGCGGATGGTGATAAAAATTCTTTAAATCAATTTTGCAAGCTTTAAATAAACACCAATCCCGTTGTATTTATATAGTCGTCGAATAACATAAAAGCATTACGGTCAGTCGCACGCACTGATGCGTTTCGACCTTCCATGATAATCATCAGAGTACGACGGCAAACTGACTAAGTTGTTCAACGACTGATTAAACACAATGGAATTGGAGTTTAATTCAAGCCCACAATGAGTTGAAAAATTTTGACACTTGCTGGTGACATCGACTAGCTTTAGTAGAGCATTATATATCTGTTCTCCCATCATAAACTTTTCTTTTAATGAATAACACTATATCAATTAATAGTTTTGGCATGGGACCTACGTTAATCACTGTGATATCTTACTTTTCCATGGATATATTAGAAAATTGGAATGAAATAACCATAAAAATAGTCTAGTTGATAAAATTTGTTATGAAAACTACATCAATTTAGTCACTCTAATAAATAGGTTTAATAATTTACATTCTAATTTTTTTTTAAATTTAATAGTAAACTCGCTTTCTTAATCATATTGTTACAATGAACAGTAAGTGGGATTCTCTCTAAAAGCCTATATTACAGAGAGATGAGAGAGAGTATATGTTTGCTTTATTATTTAAATTTGAATTTATAATGTTTTAAAAACTTTATAAGTGTAGGTATTAGTTCAATTTATTCAATGTATTAAATTTGCCTTTAAAAATATCGGGATGTTCAGTTGCCATTTTGATGTTTTTCGTGCCTGTTTACAGTCAAAGCCGAGTGATTTGGTTGGAGAGTCAGCCGGGTTGTCCGCTGTTGCAGCAGCCTCTGGTGGTGTGTCTCGTAGCCAGTTGGCCGCTGTTAAATCGTTGTATCGGAGCATGCGTGCCGGATCAACAGGTCCCATGTTGCCAACAAGCAGCCTCATTTCGGGAATTCACGCTCAAAATTGGACTCCACAGCCAGGCAAATCGGCTAGTCCGTTTGAGATGGCCGATCGCATGTCGGTTGCAACGCCGTGTGCGGATTATTCTGGCAGTAGTGGAGGGATATCTGATGCATCCCATTTGACAATTTCGCAACAGGTAAGTCATTTAGTAATTATACTTTCCTTTCATGCTGACTTTGATTTGTCCTTCTGGTCATATTTGACATAATTTGTCAGCGGGTGTGCAACACCTAATACATAATGTCATATACATTAGTTCTTCTTCTTTAATGATGTCGTTATTACCGTGAAACGTGATAACTGATATCAATCAAAATTTCAATGCCATTAAAAAACGATAGAGCTCTCATTTTTTATCTACATTTTGGATGCGAAAAAGCTTAAATTTATTAAATATCTACCCACCAACTATTTTTTAGAGTGTAATGTGTTGTATAACGGAAAAGAATATTTTTATTAGAAGGATGTTATGTTACTAATACATCGTGCTATCTCATCGTTAAGTAATAAAAATTTCCAATAATCTCACTAGTTTTGTCCCAACATATTGATTTTTCGAAAACATAATTTTCACAGATATAGGTAGATTTGCATGAATAACTGTAAGTAGACGAAATATCGGATTTTCATCCTATTTAATAAATATCTTCTTAATATCTTCAACCTATCTCACAAGTAAATCATCACAAAATAAAATGAAATTGAAATCTGCCTGAACTAATGTGTCCGTTTTCTCTTGGCACATCTTTAGTATTCTCAACGAGCAGCCACTATGACACCAGCTTCGAATATTGCTGTTGATCGATGCTCCATGTCTGCTATTGGGAATGTCCGTCAGAAACTGCTAATGACAAATGGTGCTAACAATATAACGAACACAACAGCCGTTAGTAGTGGTTGTTGCCAAAAAGGTAGTGTAAACCCACAGAATAATCACAGCGGTTCATTAGCTCGTGTTAGCACACCAAACGCTAACAGCGACATCTCTGCTATATCAACTGTTGCGTCTGACGCAAGCCTCTGTACTGCCAACGATCACATCGATGGAAATTCAACAGACCGTTTAGTGGACCCATATATATTTGCCGTTCCTTCTGTCGCTATTCCAGGTATGCGTTAATGGGTTAAACTATTATGCATTTCACTTTTGTATTTTTATCAAGGAATTTTTTGTTCTTTATTCTTATTTTGATAAAATATTCAAAATATATAAATTAATTTTGAGTTCTCTTTATTGATCCGCCTGGTAAAAGGAAATATAATATTGCTTTATCACCACCATTATAGTACTACGTATCATACAGACACAAAAATCATGACACAAGAAGGAATATATGGTTTATAATGATGGAGATATGTGATTCTCATAGTCGCATTTCACCACTATAAATAGGCGAACAAGTGTTCACTTATTAGTCCACACACAAGTATAAATTTCGTAGTCGCACGGCAGTAAAGCATCTGTATATTACACTAGTGTAACATGTGGATTTTTAATTTTAATTGAGAAATAAATCATGTATGGAAGCATAAATTTTATATAAAGCATATATGTACAACCCATTTATAAAAGGGCCATTTCATATTCGCTATAATTCTACTCGACTTTAATATCTGTTAATTTATATAGGCATTTTTTATACAACGGCAAACAGGAAGCGGGAAAATTAGACGCTGAAACGCATAAATGCACGTTAACACACATACAGACGTTTACCTGTTTATATTTAAATCATGAAAATACTTTATTTATTTCTCGTTTCAAATTACAAATGAATAAAAAATGACTGAACTGATGTATATATGTATATCTGCTTTTATGTATGTATGAACCTATGTATGTATGCATGTATTTATGCATGTGTGTATGTTTTTATGTATCTATTTACGTATTTTTATGTATGTATGTATTTATGTATGCATGTTTTATGCATCTATGTATGTTATTATGACTGTATGTTTACTTGTTTTTAAGTATATATATATGTGGATGGATTTATGTATGTATATGTATATATATTGTTATGTATTTCTGTTTGATGTGTATATTTGCGTATGCATGTTTGTTTTTATGTATATATGTGTGTTTTATGTATGTATATTTGTATGTATCTATGAGTGTTGTTATGATTGTTTGCAAATCCGTTTTTATGTTTATGTAATGATGTATGTATATGTATGAATGTATGTTTGCATGTATGTATGCTTGTATGTATGAGTGTTTATATGTATGTATTTATGTATTTTTAGTTACATTAGTATCGATTTATTGTGTGCTGCTAGTAAATCGAGTTGAAATTTATTGAAATTCTACAGACCTTTTAACCATACATTAGAAGTGAAATTATTTATAAAAATAAGCTTTATTTAATCATTTATTTTGTGAATAAGTTGTGCATACCACTATCTTACTTATGCAACATTTATTATCTAATAATTTAAACAGTATTTCGCAAATTAAATATATATTGTTTGGACTGAACATTTCAATATACTTTATTAATTACCCGTGATTAAATTATAAAATATTCTGGAATCATTTAAATTAGGGGACAAATAAAAAATCTTTTCTGAATGTAGCATAATATTTTGTTCAAAGACATTGTACAGTACAGTTTTCAAGTGTACTCTTAAATTAATTATCTGACTCTTAACATATAAACATAAGGAAAAAAATGAAGGAAGTATGCACTAATGATATATAACACATCCGGGACAGATTTCAGAAAAATGCTTGTAAACGTAAACATAAATACATGTGCAATTTACCAGTCACTTCCGGATTTTAGAACATTTATATTTACATGAATGGGAGTCAACTTAAAGAGTTTCGAATTCAAAATATCATTACTGCTTATTGTGGATTTGACCGCATTTTTCTTGTGCGGGACAATAGATAGCACTCTTAGGTCGGTAAAATCTTGAATTTTTTTAGTTTTCAGTTGCTCTGCTTATTGGCTTCGATTGGTGGGTTCTCACTTGTCCCTTCATTTTTGAGCCTTTTGTCAGCTGATTGACTGAAAATCTTGATCCAACGTCCCGCACAAGAAAAATGCGGTCAAATCCACAATATGAAGAACAGCACTAAGAAAAAAGCTTCAACATTAAAATTATATTTAAATCTTTACTGCTTTTATTGTTTTAGAACATGAAATACACTTTTATTAATTGCAGTGTGCCTATCATTTTCGTCACCAATTTTAAATGTTTTCGTACAGGTCCTTTAACAACTTCCGGTTTCAACCGGCCTGGTTGTGGATATAGCAGTGCTGTTTCGCATCAGCCTTCTCCGACAGATCGCCAATCGACGGATACATTTCTTCTAAGCGATCAACCTCCAAATTTACCTGCTAATCGTAGTAGCTATGGTGGTAGCCTGTCGACATCGTCTGGATGTTCTGGTCCTCTGTTGGGCTCATGTATTGCTCTCACGAATCCCTCAGCATTAGATTACGCAATTGAAAACAGTTCAGGACACCCTGGACCAAGTAAGGTCACGCAAGCAGGACAGCAAACTCCCTATGTTTACTTTCCAGCGCTTTCAGCTATTTCACGTAATTCTTCAAATAGTCCATCTTCTTTGCCGCCTTCTCAGAGATCAAGCAGTGTTATTGCACAATCAAACGATTCTCCGTCTGCATCTGGATTTATTGTCTCGAATTCGGGTTATGGTCTATTGCAGACATCGATTGATTCGCCTAGTGAATATTCTGGTCAAACAACGTTGGCTACCCATAGAAAAGATAGATCCAGCAGACACGTTACACCAGGTATACTTTTGACGTTATATGGTTATTTACCCATATTTATCTATAAATTGATATAATTCAGGCTAGTCCACTTGTTATCGTAACATATTGATACATTGCAATGTAAAGCAGGCGTTGTCGACTTGGCTTAGCATAGAAATTTCGAATCGTTAGCGACTACAGGTAGATGATAGCTATAAATAAATATGAAAAATGGGAGTATGTTGACAACATTGAATTCTTACTGGGCATTCACTAAGAAAACATAGTTTACAAGGTGTCCTTTTTGGAACTGGTTAAAACAGAAGTTGATCAATTCGTGCACTTTATTCTTCATTTGTTAAGAGGTTTACCGTATTCCCGGTTAGTTACGTCGACTATTGTTTAATATGCCTGCAATTAGCCACAGCACGGCAGCCACACAGAGCAATTGTTAGCATTTAATTTTACGCAGTACCCTTTCCATCTGCAAAAGGCATTCCATTAGATACAAAGCATTGAGCCTGAACTTGAGGTGATTCTCGCAAATAATTGATTTTCTCCTTATTTCAGACTCTCTCATCGTTTTTATTCACCTATCAATATATATATATATATATATATATATATATAAGAAGAAAACATTTAATAACAAAGTAGATTATGGCCATCATATTTTGCCAATATTAATCTAAACATTACCATCTTTTGTTTTTATACATTCTGCGTTTTCATTTTATTATGATGGTGACAACTAGTCTGCTTTTGCGTTTTCTATTTCTTGTTTGGGTTCATTCTTAAGTGCATGTGCGTGTAGGGGCCATTCTCGTTGTATTGCAGAATGATGCTGGAGATCTGGTCATTTTTGTAATGACGGAATGAGTTTCGACCATTTTTAGGCTAATTCACATTAAGCAGCATTGAAAATTTGATGAAGTTTCCCGGTGACGCTAATTTTTTAAGTATCGTAGCTCAGTTCGCACCATCAGACACACAGTCGACTTCACTCTGGACCATTAGTGATGTCTTTTTGTATCATATAGCTTCTGGCTCGAATACCGCTCACTGTGCTGAAAATTTCTCTCCGTTTATTAATTCGTTAATATGTGTTTATTCTAATGAATTACACTTCACACCATTCAAGATGGTATTTACTTTTTGATATGAATGATTTTTCTACTTTAGACATCAGATATTGCAATCAATTCAGTCCTTTCTCAGTAGTAGGTATAATGCATCAGATTTTCAGTGAAAAATTGATGAAATCGTGCTGAAATGAAAATTATGGGAAAATGTTTACACGTATTATTTCTTTATTTTCTGTGTAGATCGACATAGTGGCAATTGGCAACGCTTCGGTGCGCAAAATTATAAAAAAGCGCATTCACCGACTTTGACAAATTCTCGATCACGACCATCCTTATCTGTTTCTACTGACGGACTGAACCAGCTAGCTTATGGGACGACAGATAACATTGTGGAAAATTCGATTGTCGGGACTAACCTTGGTACACCATTTAAAGCACCTTCCAGCAGAAAGCACACCAACTTCTTCGCTCGTGGCACATCTCCTTCAAAGAAAATCGCCGCTTCAATCGGAAGCTCGTCAGATAATGGTTTACCTCCAAGTAAGTGTGAGCGGTTAAGATGTTCCTTTATTAATAAAGGTTCTCCTTTTATTTGTTTAATAATGCCATTGGCATAACTTATACACTGAAATTAATGCAGAATGTATTTCTAAGAACCTAACAATTTAGCCTGAAACTTAAGTTAAATAACAGAAAATACACGTTTGTCAGTGACCGTTTCATTTTGTTAGGTTTGTTAATGTTTGAATCGGTTCCTATACCACTGATTCATTATTTGTACTATAATCGCTGATTGAAATACCATATTTTCATAACAAGGAATAAAATCATATTAACAATGCATTATGTGTAAAGGATATTATATTTCAATCAAATCGGATACGAGGTAATAATCATATCGTAATATCCCAGCAATAACTGGTAAAGTAAATATATATTTCTAAGATGAGTAATTAATAAATACTAGTTAATTCACAAAGTAAGAAACAATGTCATTATCATTAACTATGCTACGTTGTTCAACTTGCGTTTAAATACAATGGGATTAGTGTTTACTTCAAGCTCGCAAACTTGATTTAAATAATTATCATAAACTATTTTTTTCTACTTGCCCACCAGGAGCAATTATATATTCCATTATTGTCAGTATTGTTTAGTTAAAGGATAACCGTTAACCTCATTTTATCGATTTTTACGATATATTAAAAAGAACCAGAGACAGTTTATTAAAAAATTTCTAAATATGTTAAAATTGATCGATTTTACTTGCAATCTTCCCATTCATTTAGGAACTATGGTTGCAGAGCTCGAACTCATATTCATGGAAGGCGCTTTCGTGATCGTGTTTGAAATAATTGAAAATTCAAATGTGCTGACCTCCTAACAGAGAAAGTCTTCATTGCTTTAGACTTGTCTTTTCAAAAAAATCTTACGTGAAATTAAATGTTTAACAAAGGCTTTTGTGTTTCCTTAAACCAGGCAAGCAACTGCTGAAAGGCTGAGCCATTCTCCTCATAACTACCCAATGCGAATAAAAATTAATAAACGTCATGACATGCGTCCAAATTTTTTGTCACTCACATGAACCATTACTATTCTTTAGAATAGTAATTAATGAAAAAAAATATTTTTGTGGAAATATTGATAGTAAATATATTAAATTGGTCTCCTATTTCCTCCAGTGCTTCAGTTTTACTATTGATAATATTAATACCAGTGGATGATATTCGCCTTCCTAAATATAGTAAATAAATAGTAATGGCACGAAGAGAAAATATTAAATTGCCAGGAAATATGTGGAATATTATTTTCTATTCTTTCGCAGGCTTGGAAACTGTAGCTCTTAAAAATCAAGCCTGAAAGGATGCGAAACGATCTGCAATAGTGTTGAATAATAATAAATTGTTGTGGCGCTATTATTAATCACTTGGTATGCGTAAAATTATCGTCGCAATTATTGGAATCTAGTTTTATATAGTAAAATGAAGGGACAAAATAAGAATATTTTTGGTATCGAAGTGCTCCTATTTGGATCATCTCCATTGGTATTTTAAACTTTGTCGAAAACATATTGCTCAGTTTATGCTAGTTTTTAAGTATTATTTCAGAATACCTAAATAGATTAGCTAAAGTTCTTTCAAAAATATCCCAATTTTTCTTTGATTTTATACTTGATGCATTATTTACTAATCTTCCAATAAATTATTTTTGGTTCTGCCGTATCCAGTATATTAAGCAGAAAACTGGTTCGATTTTGCGTAGTAGCATTATTGATCATATTTCCGAAGTAATTCGGTAGCTGAAATGTTAACTCTCTTGGGTTGACATTGTTAGCTAACACCAAATTATCTATATTCTAAAATTAAGAAAATTGGTTTATCAATAAGAAACAAATCTTAGGTCTGTTCTACGCTTCCATAAGACTGGTATCTTTTACTGATTCCGAATTGTTAATAGAGTTTCCTCAATTTACATGCTTATATTCGCTTTAATGCAGCTTTCTTTTTCTATTCGGTTTAAATTTATTTTTAAGTAACTATAACTTCAACGAAAGTTTATTTATTTACATTGATTTTCCAAACACAGCTTTGAACAAGGACGAAATTTGAAAATTAAATCAGCAAAAAGCATAAAAGTTAATGACAGAGTAGTCGACAGACAGACAACGATATTAAAGTAGGTTTCAATGCGCTCTTTGACAATGAATGTGAGCATTTGCCTAGTCATTTTCAAGCCGATTAATCATGATCTATCTCCTCTTTCCGGAATCGAAACCATTTAAAAGTTTAATACAATTAAATAATGCTCGCCCTTTAGAAAGCATCAATCAACATGTTATCCAGTCAATTCTTGCCCACATTTGATGTCTTTATTTTATAAGATAAGTAACAAGAAATGCGTTTTTTATTTCGGAATGACCCAAATCATTAGATCCATCAAATTAAGAATGAGTATTGTACCTGTAAACCAACGTGATTTACCAACTGTTCAAACTGAAATTAATGGAATCAATCGACTATTGGAAGAGCATCAATTAAAAGTTTTTAGTTCAATTCCAATGTTAATATGCAAAACTATGCTCTCCTTAATACCAGCATGCATATATGACATTGTAAAAGTACTGACGTCCAAGTTATTCTTTAAATCAAGCTTGCGAGCTTGAAGTAAACTTCAAACACATTGTATTTAACCCGTTGTCGAACAATATTGCAAAACTATCGTCAGTCACACGTGCTAATGCGTTTTCACCTTCCATGATCATCATCAGAGTACGACAGCAAACTGACCTGCGAGGATCAAAACGCAATGCATATATATATATATATATATATATATATATATATATATATATATATATATATGGAAAGAAATAAATCTGTGGTACTCATCTCTAGCAGTCTCGCATACATTGAACTTGACTGGTAATGTCGGCTGCACAATTTCTATGCAGTCACGAACATTATCTGTTTGCAGCTTTCGCCACATATACATATTTGGGCAATACAATTTAACAATAATTGATTGCGCGGGTGGTGGTAACAATTATTTAAATCAAGTTTGCGAGCTTGAAGTTAACACCAATCCCATTGTATTTAACCAGTCGTCGAACAACATAACAAAACTACCGCCAGCCGCAACGCACTGACGCGTTTCGACCTTCCATGATCGCGTTTGTTACAAAGCTATGCAAAATCGCAGTTATTTTTCATTAGATAAACGAAGATAAAGTAAACAGAGATATACAGCGCATATTAAATCGATAAAACAAAAGAAAGAAGCGAATAATGACGAAGGGAATTGTTGAATGTCAGATGAATAAACACTAAATAGGCTGACGTCAAAACATAACACACGTTTAATCAAAGGTAGGCAATACAATTTAACAATAATTGATTGCGCAGGTGGTGGTAGCAATTCTTTAAATCAAGTTTGCGAGCTTAAAGTAAACACCAATCCCATTGTATTTAACCAGTCGTCGAACAACATAACAAACTACCGCCAGCCGCAACGCACTGACGCGTTTCGACCTACGATCATCATCAGAGTACGACGGCAAACTGACTATCGGGGATCAAACCGCATTGAATATATATGGAAATCAAATTTAGATATGCGGCTCTCACCTCTAGCAGTCTTGCATACATTGAACTTGACTGGAAATGTCGGCTGCACTATTTCTATGCAGTCACGAACATTAACTGTTTGCGGTATTCGCCACAAAAATATAGGTAATGCAATTATACCATCATTGGTTGTTTTTTATAAAATTATGCACATTAAACTTGTTGTACAGACTGCGAATGTTAGCACAAATCTTTGAAATAATAATATTCGAATACTTGGACACGTCTCTACATTTTGAAGAATGTTTCATCACAATCTTTTCATTTTTCGTTAAAATCGCTCACGGGATTCATGGCATTCTTGCTTGTTGCTCGAGGCGGTGAATTTATTTTCTTTACTTGGACTTTGCGGAACAGGCGATACATGAATCCATTACATTTAAGCGCTCAAAATAAGAATCTGTAAATAATGAACTTTTGTAGGTTTTAAAATTGTGTTTATTTTCATTTACTTGAATTTACAATACCTGCAGTGTTATCAATCTTTAGATAACAGCCTGGCAATCTATGCATTGTATTTTTATATGAATTACCTGTCGGATACCATTGTCGCCTTTAACTATCTGTTGTATTCTTAGTGACTTATTAACTCTGCACATTATACTAGTTCGCCTTCTTTTCGAATGACAAAAGGGAGTATTCGAAGAGATTGCACGTGACGCTAAATGACGAAAATCTTAGTTGTGATGGAATATCTAAATGGTATCTGATACCGGGAAAAAATTCAATTCGATTTCATCTCGAAATTTTCAGAATTCTGTGGTCTACTTAACATTATTTTGCGATCTCTCCACGGTCACTATTAAGGTATTTTCGAAATTTAGTCTAGAAAAATATTTGTATTTGTAAACGTACTATTTTTATGTGCATGCATGCGTAAGATCCTACCAAAAATTAATCGATAAAATTTTTTGCTACATGTCGTTAGACGACATGATACCTGCATTAACAGCCCTTAAATTTGTATGTGAATTATATTCATAAATTGTTCATTAAGTACCCACATTCATAAACGGAAATCTAGATCTCTCACAGAGAAATAACCAGGTCTCTCCAGTTTACCTTATTTGTCGCTGTACTTACGCATATTTTCGCCGATTCAGGCGTCACTTTGTTAGCGAGAGAACTGTCGAGCAAGACCCGTTGCATTAAATAAACATACAATCTATCAAGTAGCCTACGGTCAAGTTCTTATTGATAAACTTCTTTGTAGTGGTCCAGAGGGTTAAAAATCGAATACACTTATGTTGCATGTTTGAAAACTTTATTGTCTTTTCCATTATACGGACCCTACTAGCCATCCCCGATCTGCCATTATAACACAGATGCCGTATCACTTGAAGAACTTATTTTCAAGTTAAGCCTTATGAGAAACTTTAATTATACATATATATATATATATATATATATATATATATATATGTATATAGTTTACTCAATTATCATGGTTTATGTGGAGTAATGACTGTTTAGAGCTTCGTAATTGGACATTTATCTTGAATGTGATACTAATTGATATCCGTATGAAACACAATCTAGATAAACACCGCTTTAATTCAACCTGGAATAGCATGTAGCTTCTATTCAATGTCCTGTTTTTAAATGTGACTATTTAATTGATAATGTTAAATGGAAGCTTGAGGCTTGCAAAGTTAGAGTCCATAAACGTATTGCCAATTTTTGGAATTTTAACATACCAATTAATAAAATAGATCCGTAAGGGTATTTATGGTCAAGTCTCCGTAGTGAAACTAATTTTATCATTTGCAAAGCTCGTTTTATGGCACATTTTCTTGGTTTTTGAAGATTTGATGTTTGAATTTGCAGTGTTTGAGTAAATGTAGAAGGCAGTCTAATTGCCTCTGGTGTAGTTGGCATGCGGAGCTGTGCTCGATTTTTTGTCTGCAAATATGCAACGAATCGATACATTTTTTGTTTATATTTCGTTTTGTGGTCAGGTTCCGGTTCGTATACAATATCAACCTCACAAGTGTCGAATTCGTCATCAACTGTAAATAACATGCTATCGTCAAGCGCACGAATTTCAACACTACCGCCACCACGCCCTTCTGCACATAAAGATCCGACGAGCAATATTCATCATTGTGGCTCTAGTTTTGAGCGTATGATAGAACAGACCACCTTGAAACGAACAGAACTATAGCTAGTGCTCTTTCTTGCACCGTTGGTTGCCGTGTACTTGTCAAACTTGAGCTGTTCTTCGTGTTAATTTTGATTTTTCCTTGATTCCACTATTCATGTCGGTTGTAGTCTGTTAACAGAAAAACGATAAAATCAGTTTTAACTTTTGAATTACTTTTCAACCACCGATTGCGTATTCTCAGTAGAAAATCGGATTTAGTGTACGCGTGGGTAATAGATTTGCATATTTTTGTAAAAGCCTTGTGTTTATTTAGGATTTAGCGTCTCTTTGGTTTAGTGTATTTTTGTTATAAATTGCAAAAATATGCCTGGAAATTCTTCGATATGAAGTGTCTTTGCTCAATCATAATACGCCTATAGGAGATATATATCAAACGATAATTTTCAGATTGAAACAGAATGACAGAAATACAGACAGTACAATCTATTCGCATAAATCAAAGAGCGGATTTTCTCAGAATGCCATTCTTTTTCACTATTTTAAATTTTGTAGGATTTTCATATATAATTTTTAGTTCAGTTATTTTTATGCATTTGTAATTATAATCGAGAAATATATCATGCATTAAAGTAGACATTTATGATAATCAGGTATGTACAATACTATTAAAGTAGCTTAAATGGTGATGTAAGTTACTCAGTGCTGTCCCCCCATGTTTGTATTCTCACCGTTTTCTTGTGCGGGACAATTGCTACCACTCGTAGGTCGGTAAAATCTTGAATCCTTTATATTTCCAGGTGCACCAATTTTTGGCCTTGATTGGTGGGTTCTCACTTGTCCCTTCATTTTGAAGCCCTCCATCAGCTGCTTGTCTGAAAACGACGTTGGAACCAGATTTTCAGATTTTTTTCAAATTTTCGGGACTTAATTTCCATTCCCATCTTTTTGCCACAAGTAGTTCTTACTTTAAGTATGGTGTCAATGCTGAAGATGGGACAGAAAATGAAGTCACGAAAATTAGAGAAAAAAATTGTGGAAAATCTTGTTCCAATGTCATTTTCAGACAAGCAGCTGATGAAGGGCTTCCAAATGAAGGGACAAGTGAGAACTCATCAATCAAGGTCAAAAATCTGTGCACTTGGAAATGTATGGGATTCAAGTTTTTACCAACCTACGAGTTAAAGAGGCTGTTTTTCTTTTCTCAAGAACTCGCTATGATGGCAATATTTGGTACTTTCTATAGGAAATGTTATTGAAAACAACGGAGATAAATTGTGGTTAATCCTAAATTATAAAACAACAAACAGGAAGTGGGAAATGTACACGCCGAGACACGAACAAAGTCGGGTTCACGCGCATATACATGCAAAAAATAACAGATTATAGTCAAATCATGAACGAAATTTTGTTTATTAGTTTAAAAAGGACCTGAAGGATAAACCAACGTCAGAATAGACCTCGTATGCATTCGTTTCGTGCTTATTGGCGTCTCATCATTAGGAAGCGCTATACACCATATACTCACTGTATGTTTGGTCAAGGATTGTGGAGTAATTGGACGGCAAAATCTAAAAGGATGTATATAGTAGCAGTGGTGGAGTTAAGTTCATAAGTGTTCAACAATCGGACAATTAAACTCCACTATTGCTTGTATACACATTCTTATAGGAGATTTTACCGTGCAATTGCTCAGTATTCCTCAACAAATATATAGTGGGTATAAGGCGTAGGACAGGCTCCGACGGATAAGTCACCAGTGAACGATATTAAATGTGCACGAGATTATAACCTAAGGTCAATGCTGATTTTGATCTAATTTGTTACACGTGCGCAACAACCAATACACAATTGCATATCTATTAGATATCTGCAACAAACAATAATGGCTGAAATTCGCATGCGGATTCCCACGTTTTCTTCTATGCTAAAAACGAAAAAGAATCACGCTCGGTTGAGTTTTAGGTATTTAGCGTTGCTAATCTTTCGTTAAATTAACAAAAGAATTTCGTTTATTATTTGACTATAAATTGTTCATTTTTTGCCTGTTTGTGTGTGTACCCGCATTTGTGCGTTTCTCGGCATGTACATTTCCCACTTCCCGTTTGTTGTTGTATAATGTTTGTTTAACTTAACTGTATCACCCCCCACTTTCCAGATATTACAGTCGAGTTGAGTTACAGCGGAAAGAAAATGGCTTTTTTAACTGTATTGTGCATACCTGCGTTGTAATAAGTATAATTAAATTCTATAATTCAATACCTTAACAAAAAACTGACTAAATGCATTCGTTTACCTGTATGTCACTTGTAACATAAATTTTAATAGAATCTTTTAGGTTGTATCTAAAATAACATGAAGTGGACCAACTTTTATTTACTTATCAAAATTGATTTTTTTATGGCTGGCATATAGAGTTGAATTCCGCAATGCCACGTATCATAGAATTTGTAATTTCGAACCAATGATAGGGGATGCACATAACCTCCTTGTATTATACATATAAAATTATAGAAATTATGTTGATATGGAATACATATTTTAAAACTAGTAAGCTTCATGATTTTGTAAGAGATTTTCTCTCTAGTCTTATGTTATGTTTATATTTTTTATTTTTACTATAGAAAATATGTTTGTTAATGTTGCTTATGCACTGGTGATGCATCATCATTTGTTTTTCATGAAAAATGCGGATATGACAAAGATTCCATTATGAAAAGGAAGTATATGCACTGATGATAAATTTGAACTCTTTTGTCTTAAATGATGCAAGGATGATTAGGGCACTCCCAAGGCATTAAAAACATTGTTATTAGCAACAACTAATATGAATTCGGCCGCAATATTTCATATGCAGAATTGGCAAATAATTGTTTGAAGGCCTATGTGATCTGTAAATATTTTATATATGCCTGTTTAAAGTTATGTTCTTATTTGTTGTGACCAATGTACCAAGCTCATTTCGTGTTACATACGGCTTTAATTTATTTGAACTTACTGGTCAGCTCATGAGGCTATTTACTTTTTTAATCAATTTTTTGGCTACTTTGGTTGTATATCCAAACAACAATTATTTGTTAGAAGTGTACAGGGATAACATTTGTTTATTGATCAAACGTTTAGTGGACAATTTTAACTCACAGCCCTTTAGTATACGCTGATTGCCTAGGATAGGCGACCACCATGATAAAGAAAAACATCACGTTTCATAAAATTTGAAACGTAAATATATATGACAACTTTCTGTTTTCGTCTATTCTAAATATTGTATGCAACGTCATAAAAACCGAATGTTTAAACATGTATATTTTATAATTATTTGATAAAACCTGTTTCGGACATTATATTCCACTATGAAGAACTTTATTATGTATTCGATAATAATCTTGCCTAAGGTGCCACAGACAGTAATTATTCTTGAACACATAAAAATTTTAATGCTGCTGGTTCTAGTAACCCACTTTTCATTGTTTAGGAAGCCTAGTTTAAGACATTAAAATATTATTTCATTTTACCTATCCATTTCTCAATGTTTACTGTTGCTAAGTGTTCAAATTACCCCAATCTCATCTTTGAGCTGTTTCGAATAGGACTTGTTTATATCAAACGCTTCAACGCTTAATTTAACTATAATGTAAATCGTTGCTGTGAAATAATTTTTTGCCTGTTTTTTTGTGCAAAATGAAGCTTAGTAACGTTATACTTACTTGAATAATTATTGAAGGAATGTATCTATCATAAATTACACTTTTTGACATGTTTTTCTTGAAAATGCTGTTTAAATAGTGCTGACTGGCATTTCATAGTAGCCAGAGAATTATTTCGCTCATAATTACAGACCTGTAAATAAAAAATTCAAATATGATTTAACTAATCGACTAAAAGGGCCAAACTGGCAACGATTTAAGTGATATATTGGAGTCCTTTTGATGGTATAGAATCGGTTTCTGTTTCATGTTTGCAAAATTTATACAAATACTACCTGTCATTATACGTGCAATACAACGTTGAATAATGGACTTTATATTCTCTAATACCAGAACATTATTTTTATAATACCATTTGGTTGGTTAAGTGAATCTGTTTCTTCATGCAAAATGCAAACATAAATTACACTTTGGCCACGGTTAATAAATACTTTATATTAACTTAAATATATCTCGGACTGGCTCCCGTGCGAACATAGCTTACGCATTCAGTGCTTTCATGTACAAAACAACCGATGATTTTACATGCTTAATATGTCAATCATTAGTGATTTTGTATATATATATATATATATATATATATATATATATATATATATATATATATATATATATCGGTGTGTTTGTTCATTCATTAGTGTATCTTCTTGAGTTCAAGATTTTTAAAAGTTTCATCTGCCTTTTTTTAAGTATCCTATCACTCCATTTGATGTTTCGTTTATTAATCAAATTTTGATGCTTATAATACCAATTGCTCTCGCTTCTTCTCACATTTGTTTGTTAAAATCTATGGTGTATTTATGTGTTTAGCTTCGCTCTGCACACAGCATTTGTTTTCATTTTCGCAGTATAAATTCCATTAACACGATATTGTTGCTTACTTCTCACATCTAAATGTTAACATCTTCGTTACTTGCGCCATACTTGAAATGTTCGAAATCGGGTGATATGTGCACAGAGTCTTCCATTTACATTAAAATATTTTGTAGTTGGATTAACCTAAATTTCACAGAATGCAATTGTCGGTAAAGGAACACTGGTTGACTGCATGGCGGCAATCATTAGCAGTTTTATCACAATCGTAGTTCGGTTTCAATATTTACTAAAACTACTTTACAAGCAGTCGACCAAAGTCCAATTTCCAGCACTCCTATTCAATGGCATTTTAAATTAATACGATTATAACGTTTGCATAGTGCTCACTGGAATAATTATTTTTTCTATTTTTATTCTTTGTTAAGGAGTGTATTTTCGAAATCCCGAGACTGAGTTTAATCTATTATAGCCTAGTAGTTCTACGGAACGTTTTTATCGATTGATTTCGAATTTTTATGAGTAGTCTGCTCCTAATTTTAAGGAAACTACAACGTTAATTTCCATGCGTCGATTTCACCTAGAGCCATACTGTGTCGTAATTACTTTTAGAATTAATATTCAATCGTTTTTAATGAAGGACGGTAACCAAAATATTTCACAGTATGACTACTAGCGATTTCGCATTCTGAGTTCTCCCTACATTCCGGTTTTATATATATATATATATATATATATATATACTATATATATACGATATACCCTAATTCTGTACTTGGTGAGAATTAAAATCGTTATTATATGAGCGTCTGCTTGTTTTTCTTAATGTTTTACAATTTTCATAATTCTATTTATTGTTAGTTAGTCAATACGTTTCAAATATTTACAAAGAATGAACTTTTGTAAATGTTATTAGCGGTGTTAACAGTAGTATGAAGGACCTGAAGCATATCTCGTGAATCGCTTAAATGTAAATCCAATTATCATGTTGTCGTAGATTTAATTTCGTGGCTATTGTGCTGAACTTGCAAATTTGAACAGGAATTCAACAATCAATGATTGCGCGGGTGCCGGTAATAATTACTTCAATAAAGTTTTCGAGCGTGAAGTAAACACCAACCTGGTTAAATACAATGTGTTTGGTGTTTTAACACGTCTATTAACGACAGATCAGCGGTACACGTAGTTGTAGAAATAGATCCAGAAATTTATTTAACAAGCCGAGTAGCAAGAACACGTTTCTCAAAAGAATGAGCTAGGACCAACAGTTCAATGAACACGAATACCTCGATTTCTGTGATGAGGACAATAGATGTTTGGTCTCAAAGTGGTTGCATAATTTTCCGAAAATAGCTGGAGCAAAGTTGGCTCGTATTGAAAGGAACAAACGTATGACGAAATCTTATACAATATGCCATTTTTATGAGTTTGTAATTTGAATTGAGAAATAATTAATGCATGAATTTATAAATCTATTATAATTCAGGTATTTCTTAAACATCTGGGAGCAATTCGCTATTCAGCACAATCTTAGAATTGTGACCAATATTACAGAAGCATCGCGACTGCTATCCACTTTTAGGTGTTACTGATTCTAGAGAGGAACGGCATTAGCGTACACTTTGAACATAACAAAGGCGACCGCAGACCCTTGTCGAATTCAGGGGTGACTAGTAAAGTTGAAACAGGATGATAAATAAACATTACAGATTTCAAGTAGTCATCTGTTATTTCCTGTCATAAGAGATATTTAGTCCAGGTTTACATTCTAAAGTGGCTCAGTTAGGAGAAATTGGCCGGATCTCTGATTGTCGCTAAATGATCAGAAAACATATGAGAAATGCAGAATCGTATTAAATTATAAAGTATAGGCTTTTGCATGAAAAATTAATTATTCAAAATGAAAGGTTTTACCACCTTAATTGGCTATCAGCAAAACTTAACATAAGCACATTCACTTGCAAAAGACTATTTCATTTGCCACATATATTAATATTCAAGTAGGAAATATAGATAAAAGGTTACTTTGCGAAAATATGATAGTTTTATAACACAATAACTAGATTAAATAATGAGAAATCGATTTAACGGATGTTTTCGGATTTGAAGCAATCTTCAATGCTAGAATTAGGTTAACCCTACTCAATTAGAAATCTCCTATTTATGTCACATCGGTATCTAATACCGTCCTATTATCCCACTTTCTTCACCCAAATATATAGTGGTTAAAGGACGTAATACCGGCTCCTACTGATGAGTCGCCAGTAAGCACGTAACGAATGTGCATGAGATTATACTTTCCGTTCATGCTGCCTTTGGTTTATCCTTCTGGTCACAACTGAACTAATTTGTTACTAGGTTCGCAAAACCTAATACATACTTGATTTAAAGGATGTTTTCGGATTTGAAGCAGTCTTCAATGCTAGAATTTGGTTAACCCTACTCAATTAGAAATCTCCTTTTTATGTCACATCGGTATCTAATACCGTCCTATTATCCCACATTCTTCACCCAAATACATAGTGGTTAAAGGGCGTAATACCGGCTCCTACTGATGAGTCGCCAGTAAGCACGAAACGAATGTGCATAAGATTATACTTTTTGTTCATGCTGTCTTTGATTTATGTCTGGTCACAACTGAGCTAATTTGTTACTAGGTTCGAAACACCTAATACATACTTGATTTAAAGGATGTTTTCGGATTTGAAGCAGTCTTCAATGCTAGAATTTGGTTAACCCTACTCAATTAGAAATCTCCTTTTTATGTCACATCGGTATCTAATATTGTAAAATGAAGAAGAATAATCAGCTAGCATTAATTTTAATTAAAAGACATTTCTGTGAATGATGCACTTAATTAGACGACGAATGTCGATGACAAAACACAATTATGAAAATAAAATTTTGTTAATTCAGCAGATAGTGGTACCGAGAATTCACTGAATGCAAATTATGTATTATCTCTGACTATCATATTCCTCAACAGCATTCATCATGCACAGCAATACAAATCATCAATGAATCATTTTTAGCGACAAAAATAATTAGGGTAAAGTAATAATAGGAGAGAATTCTGAGGACATACTTACTGCGAGTATATCTACTTATACAACACAGAAGTGAGGCAAACTAAATTTCTACACAACACTATTGTCAAAATCAGCTTTAAAACAAGGCTGATAAGCAATACCATGCCATAAACACAACCAAACCTCGCGTGCGAGTACTGCTCAAGGATTATTACCTATCCACAAAACGACACGAAACTGCTAAGGCAGAATACAGAAAAGTGCAAAAATGAATACCAATAACAGACCCATTATATAAGTTGAGAATTTTTTTTAAATTTCTGGCTTTTATATTTTCAAATTTATATAAAAACGGAAGAAAAATTGTCCATTCAGTGTATGGAGGGGCCCAATTCTTGGATGACCTCTTGAACTTCGTCTTTGCTAAACAAATGGAACTTATTTTCCTTACTAACTGTTGCAACCTATTAAACAAAAATAAATGCAAAAACAATCAATGTTAAATTCATTTTTTTCAAAATCTATAAGCAAAATTATAATTTGAACCATTATTAACAGATGTAAAAACTAAATAAAGCTTACAATCATAAGCGAAATATGCAAATGCCTTTAAAAAGGACGTTATAAAAGCCTGATGCTAGAGGATGAAATAAAGTAGACAAATCTCAAGAACATTAAAGGTCAGTAAATCAACCAGGAGTCATCTGATCCGTGTATCTTGTAGACAGCGTCGGCATGGGACTTCCATCTACCATTTTCAGGAACCAATTGGTATATCATCATACGGAAACGCCCATGGCGTTTATGTATATATATGGCATAGCTATGTTCAAAGTAAATTTATTCCTATGTCGAACAAAACCAGACGTTAAATCCTAAATTCAAAACATTCAGCACTTGAGGCCCTAATATGTACACGATTCACTTAACGTTTAGCATGATTGCGAATTAGGTGATGTACACCAAGTAACAAATTAGTTTTAATATGACCAGAAGTATAAACCAAAGACAGCATGAAGATGATCTCGTGCACATTCGTCCCTTGCTTACTGGCGACTCATAAGTAGGAGCTCGCATTAAGCCATAGAAAATAGGACGGTAAAATCTTCTATTAAGGATAAACCAAAGACAGCTTGATCGGACAGTATAATTCTGTGCACAATCGTTTTGTGATTACTGTATCCTTATCAGTAGCAGCCAGTAACCGATACCAACAATATGGTACCGAAATGGTACATGGTACCAAGCACAATGAATTTTAATGTATGCTAAAGTTCATGCAAAATGAGAATCACAACTATTTCACTACACCTCGTACCTCAGCATATCAATACACTATGACCTCGATCGATATCAGATGGCACATGTTGTCCATTGCCTTTGAATTTTATCACAGTATATTTCATATTTGAAAAAAATTACAAACAAACTGGATAATGGCCATTAATTTCGAGACTATTAAAATTCACTTTACAATGTACGATTTACTAGCATCCCCCCCCGACCAGACACAAAAAAACATTCAAATGGATTGGCAACAAACTGAATAGGTAAAAACACCTGCACATACGGTGACAGAAATTGCGAAACAATATGCGCATTCATTAAAGGAAAAGTCAGCAATACAGCTTCCTTGTGATTTTCACTGTATCACGCCATAAACAAAATCAAACCTTGCAGCATACACCGTTGAACTCAGAAAAGCAATTTACAAAGATAACTCTACTAGAATTCCGCAAGAAGATTGCGACTGAGCTTGACTGGCACAGTTACTAGCTAAGAACTATGATGCTTGTGTGGACTTCATCCAGATAGACGATTGGATTCCATACTAACCAATCTGAATGTAGTTGACTAGCTGTTTCTGCCATGTCAATGTCTGCCCACTTCGTTCCTTACACCGACCCGTGCTGAATCATGGAATAACGATCTACTTAGCAACTCGAATTGAAGGCATATGCAAAACGTGACCGAGCGAGTGTTACTTGGGTGATCAAAAATGTGTTCCCGGATATCAGCGTTGGTTATCCTCACCAAAATATATAGTGGTTTTAGGGCGTAATGCCGGCTCCTACTGATGAGTCGCCAGTAAGCACGAAACGAACGTGCATGAGATTATACTTTCCGGTCATGCTACCTTTGGTTTATCCTTCTGGTCACAACTGAACTAATTTGTTACTTGGATCTCTTCTCCAGTTTCTAATTCACGCTCAGTGCTGAAACGACTATGCAAATATTCTAGATGCAATTGCAGTTAAGCTTACATTACGATGATTATCACTCAAATTACGAGTGCCTTTTTCATCATAAGAACGATGGTCAACTTACTCGACGCAAGCAGCACGGTTTCCTCATTCGATATAGTACGAAACATATTATTCAAAGTCCCCGAAATTAAATAATCTCGGAAGCAAACCATCGGGGCCTGCAGCTTTGCGACGTTTAAGTTAGGATTTCATCCCGCATTTCTAACTGTGATGGTTCTTCGAGATTAACATTCAGCATTGTTGATAAAGACTTGCTTTTCGGAATGAGAACTGAAGTTGTCAGCCACCTATTTAGAAAACTTATTTTATCGATTATTAAATGATTCCTACTATTATTCATATTTTCTCTAACTTCTAATTTTATCGTACCCGTTGCGCGAATAAGTTAGAACAAACAGTGGTTTATTAGCTGATGCTACCACTTCTTCCAACTCTTCGACCTTTCCGGTCCACAAGGATTGGAGATTCATTTTTACACTGCACCTAAGTTAGCCTCTTACATTTTAACGAATATTATTATAATCGGTGCTAACTGGAATTTGACGCCTACAATGCACATACAGTGGTTCATGCCGTGCGCATAGCGGATCTAATCTTTGTCTAAAGTTTGAATTTTCTCCATTAAGACCAAACACTATCGATTTGAAAAAAGCTTCATATTTTTTTCTTACGTATTGAAATGAATGATGTCGTGATTACCGCGAAATGTGAAGACTGATATCGATCAAGGCTAGAAAGTATGGATTTACTGGAGTAACAAGTGTTCAGATATAGTTGTAATTCTCCATTTTTGGTGAACTGTAGCATACATTGAAATTCATCGTGTTAGTACCATGCAACGAATCGGCAATCATAGAGTTAGTATCATGTACATTCATGGTACTATAAAGTTGGTATCGGATACATACACAATAGCCATCCTTTACAGACTCAGAATATATATAACACAAGATAGAAACACGGAGAGTGTGAAATAAGGGAAACAACCAATCAATTGCGTGCGTCACCTCCAGTTCAAGCTCAATTCCGGAACATCCTTCTTCTGCTTGCATAAATCCGGCTGCAATTTGTTTATCCATAAGACTTCGGATATGGTTAAATAAACCAGTTCCGATATCACAGATTACCGATCTTTCACTTTATTTATTCAATTTGGTTACTTAAGTAGCATGATGATTAATCTTAAATTATATTTATTTTTCCATTATAGCAGAACATACATATACACATATATTGGGGTTCAAGTATCAAAAAATCATCTTGCACACAACCGATTTGATTCATATATGGATAGTGACCAACCTAGGAAGTGGTAGAATTGGTTTAGCAAAGTTGGTGCGAATCGGTCCAGCGGGAAGAATATGACACGGTTACAAACTAATAAACAGACATTCACATATTTACATAAGAGTTAGCGTTTAAGTCGCATTTTGAACTTTATATGATGTTAGCTTTACTACTGTAGGTTTACACATTCGTCTAGGAGATTGTACCGTCCTATTATCCCACGTTCTTGACCAAAATATATAGTGGTTAAGGGGCGTAATACCGACTTCTTCTGATGAGTCGCCAGGAAGCACGAACGATTGTGCTCTAGATTATACTTTTCGTTCATGCTGTCTTTGGTTTATCTTTCTGGTCACAATTGAACTAACTTGCTACTAGGTTCGCAACACCTAATACATAATTGTAATATAGCTTCATATTTTTGGAAAAATATCTTTCCGCATTTTCTCACGATTATTTGATATATAATCTTATTGAGCCCTCCGGAAAATGTAAGTTCAACTACAAAATGTGTAAGTGCATATTCAGAGTCCTTATGCATGTATTAAAACGAGCTACAATCATGAATGCAACCACTTCATCTATAAATAATTGATAATTGGTCTATACGAATCCATCGATGTCAAAGGGCTGAAGGGCGCCATGTGGCACAATGCCTTACACTACGTCTGAAAAAAGAAAGTATTTCGGTTATCTACCCTGCGTAATTTAGCATATAAGGCGACAACTTTTATCCTGTGCGACGACAGATAAATATTGGTCGTAGAAGAACACAAAGTCGCCCATTTTTAGTGGGGATGATTCTATTAAGAAATTTTTACATTAGATAGTCTGTCAACCAAGGCTGATGAGCATTTCTGCTCACATCCCAGTGGCGAAAACTTCTTTACATTGCCGAAACCGGCCCTTTGTGTTTCTTACGTTTGGTCACTTTCCGTCAATAAGTGGTACTGTGCAACTAAACCAAACTCTAGGCCCCATATGAAACAAGAATATGGCTTTATCTCATTAGACCCGGAAATTTTCATGCTACCAATCTCGATGCAAATATCCGAGGATGTTTAAATAAAGGATTGAAAAACGACAGATAGCATTATTTAACCGCCAATGGAACACATATTTTATATTTCTGCAATAAGGAAAAACGTGATAATTACTGTAAAAGAGGCATCAATTTTATACTAGAGGGTGTAACTAACCTCAACATTAACTGCATCCAATTTCTCTTCCATAACCTGCTTCAGTATTGAAAGTGCCTGTTTTGTTGCCTCTTTTAACGTCATTTCCTAAACAAATTCAAAATATACGTGAACATAAGAAAGTCGGCGACATAACCAACACAAGAAATTAAATAAATATTTTGTTATGAAGTTTAAATACATTATAAAAATTTTAAAACCACCCAATCCATAAATTGATATTGTATGTTAACAAAATTTTATTAATTATTCTATGACACCCTTGCTTATTATTTTCAGTTTTTATTATTAATCTTGAGTATCATTATAATTAACAATTGAAATCATTAGACCTCCAATCAATAAAGTATTTTAGTGTATAGAAAAAGGGTTCAATATCGAATTAAAGCAGAACACAAAGATGTCACTGGCGCGTGAAGCACATTTAGATCCTATTTGTCGCTAACTTTCTGAAAATGTTTTCCTAGTCATGACTGTTTCGAGTAATGCAGCATTAGAACCCCATGATTGTGTTACTTATCGCTCCCCTTTCAATTACTATGTTTGTTATATTTCTGTTCTATAAAATGCTTTACGAAAAACCATGAATAAAAATACGAGGACAATAAATTTTAGACCGATCGCGCGAAACGCTCACAGAGAAAAGTAAAACGTAACACACTAATTTATCATGCTATTCCTTAACTTAGCGATAAAGATTATGTAATTCAGCATGTGAACACTTGACAATACTGAAAATAGACCACTTAGCTACGCGAGGTAATATGTATGAATTTTCTGAATACTATTAGGAATATAAGCAACTTGTTTTAAAAAACTGCGCATTTAGTAGTAGTAGTAAAGATACAAAAAGAAGAAATATTTGTGATATTTATCATAAAACAGTTTTAGTTCTCGCAGGTACATAATAACAAAAAATGCAAAATAGTTTACATGCTACAGAAATGAAATTTTTATCCAAATGATCATAAAAGCAATACATAATTAAACCTGCTGCTTAATTGACATATAGAACCATTAAATTAGTATTTTCCTCATATTCATAATTTTATAATATAAATTAAATATTAAATAAAAAACAATTTAGCTTATTAAATACACAAGAAATATAAATGCATGCATAAGCTGAGATCTATATCTCTAGAAATCGCAGATTCAAAAATATCATACTTGCCTTATGAAAGATCTCTTGTAAAGCTTGTTGAGCACCTTCCGAACCTGAGCCAATAGCTTTGGCTTCGTATTTTATGTGAGTGCCACTAGGATCCATGTGAAACCTTAAAAACAATATAAAATTGATGGAAGCAACCAAAACCGACTCGTTCTAATAAAACAGTAAATATATTACCTAAACAGCCAGACCTAAACCGATATTGGTTCTGATCAGCACTTATAACACAATTTAAACATAATATAAAAGATGATTAAACAGAAGCGATAACAGGTAAAGTTTAATACATAATTGTTCAACTTAGACTGTTTGTCACATGACTTCCACAAATTTTCGCTCATCCAATTATACCTTGGTTAGTGAAGATACAGTGTAACATGATCAAGAGATCAATATCGCAAAAAATACTATACTGTTGCGATATTGCTGGTCACCTTTACATTTCGTGTCGGCCTCAATAGCCTGCGAGCAGAATGTGATTGGCCTTATTAAACCGTTTCACCAATCAATGCAGTCGTCATCAATAACATTGTTCAATGCTAATTGTACACTAGAAAGTAGTCCGACAGAACTTGACGTTTCGTAAACTTGGCCTATAGCCATAGAAATCTCAGGCCTGATGAACGATTGGCACAAACTAGTCAGCCTGGGAATGAAAACATGAACCTTAGCCGTGCTTAATGGGAAATAACTATCTTCTCGTTACATGTGAAGCGTCGAGTTCAGCCTAACTACGCAGAAACACTTAGTGTCAAATATGTAGTGACGGAATGAGAGAAAGCTGGCCAGACGCGAAGGGCAGGTTTCGGTTGCAGAAGGAAACTTCGACCACTGGCATCCTCGTAGGTAGTACTTATCAGCCTTGGTTGGTAGACCATCTAAGAGAAAGAAAACTACGAATACAAATCATCCCCACTAGAAATTGACGGCCTAGTGTTCTTTCACAGCCCACTGATAGCCATGAATTATGGTTTTATCTCAGTTAACATTAGTTACAATTGACTTTTTATTTATGTGCATGAAAATTCGATCTTCAGTAATACAGCCTGACGATCAGCTCGCAATGACCTAAAAACAGAGCTAGCACATCAGTGTACAAATATTTCCAGACACTTAAATCTATAATTAGTCATTTCCCTAGTCTACACAGCTTCAAAAATACCGATAAAATAATTAACCTGAGGATATACTTAAACCTACGAAAACGGACAGGAGACTCCAGAGTTGTTTGCATAATTTGCCGATCAAGTAGGCGTAATCAGAAATCCAAAGTAAATGAACTCGTTGCCGACGGGCAACAGACGTCATCCAGCATGATTATAAGCTACGGAACTAAGCTAAGTCAAACGACAATTTCCAAGGCGTTCACCACTGGACTGTACTAGATGACATTGTCAATGCAATTTATGATTCTTTGTAGCTCGTCCTTTTCTGCCAACGAAACAGAATTGCCATCGTATTCAATACCAGTAAACTGGTCACCACTATCGAACAAGGAGGGCGACAATGACATCCAAGTTGAACCCCGGATCTTATCACTGTCAATTGAGAAAGACTTATTATTGCGAGTACATATCTATGTGGCATTATTAGAAGCTTAAATTAATCGAACAATTACGGCTGAAACGCTAACATTAAGCATAGTCCACCTTAGAACCTTGCGCAACAGAACACGAAGTGTATCGTTATTCCAGAAAAGAAATAAATGTAGGCAACTGATGCCTGTGAAACAGCTTCAGACTGCATAAATTTGATCTACGAACACTACTCCTCGTAGAAATCTTGTCTTGATTAGTGTAGCTCTTTTCTCTGACAATTTGCTTATCTTTCAGGACAATAGCGGTGGCAACCTTTGATGCAGCCGACGACTTAATACACTGACGATGCTGCTTTGATGGCAAAAAAGAAGATGAGCTCCAGAAAGCTATTATTGGTATTTAAGTAGTATTTATCATATACAATCTGAAGCTAAAATATCTGGAAATGTTCGTTATCGTGCTATACTTCTCGTATCCCAGTAATTAAGGATTTTATTTATCTAGGATATTTGATAGCACACAAAACGGTCGGATTCTGCCACAATTTTTATACATAATAGCCTTTCTGCAGTTCTCTAACAAGTTATGCCCCTCGCTTTGTAAATACCCGACAATTTAACCAAGGCAAAGGTATTCAAGTCAAGTATATTGCCGACATTCCAATTTATCACGAACACTTAGATATCCCAAAATAGCCACCAGTGCCTGAACTAGTTTTCGAATCAACGACATCAATCGGTTTCTTTTATAACGTTATGAACATAAAGATTTCTCAAGAGAGAAATTACGAGCCAGCCAGTTCTTTACGGATGCTATTTTTTATGCAACATCTCCATCAAAACTTATTTTGAAACATCGGTCTATTAATGATTTCTTTCAGCATCTACTCGTTCCTAACTTTGAAATTCTGGAACAACAGGATTGTATAATGTAATACAATTGGGGATATGTATTGCTTTTAGTTCACGAGCTGAAGCTTTCTAATTTAATGGATTCCTGTGAACAGCCGACTTCGTGTGGCACATTTAAAGGCGTCCACTATAAACAATGTCAAAAACATTAATCGACAATGTAACTTCGTTTCATGCGAATAATCTCACAATAAATACAGGACACAGGAAAACAGACGTTTTCTACTTCACTTCTCTATTAAGTAAGCAGAAAAGTTAAAATATAATATAGTTATGGGGATATCAATGCCAATTATGGTCGCTTAAACGGGGCAGAATTTCATTTGAATGGTAGAAACACAAAGTTCAAAACCAAATGATGATGGTGAGCGAGTGCCTGATAAATGCACATAGCAACTTAAAGACGTATTGCAAGTCGTGCGTCAGATGACACAATCCGGACAATCGTGCACTCATATTTAACAATAATTGTCTGCGCGGGTGGTGGTAACAATTCTTTAAACCAAGTTTGCGAGCTTGATTTAAAGAATAGAAGTGCACTCAAATAGATTGTGAAGAAATTAAATATAGACGGTGTGAAAGCTTCCAAGAATATCGTTTTATCTATAAAAAATAGACCAACATGAAGTATGAAACTGTTTGTTATAGAATGAGGCTTTATCTTGCAAAGAATCAAATTAAAAATAAGTTTTACACAGATGTTAGCAAATTCGAATAGCTATATTTTCAAAAAAACGAAGATATTCTCGAATCGAAATATACCAATTAGGATGAAAAAATTCATTACTCTACAGACGAAGACAAAATCCACCCTAAGCTTAGGTGATACTACGAGATAATTGATGAAACAGTTCGAAACCCATCCTTGCACGAATTATAACAATACAGATTGGTTTATAAGACGCCAGGTTAAGTAATCTGAAAGACAATCCTGAATCCATTTGAACTAGGACAAAGGATGAACGAAACGTTCATATCAGGTAACTAATTCGCAAAAAAGATGTGAAGAAGTTAAAAGTGAAATAAACCAATATTATAACTGATCATATGTCTTCATCATCGGTAGGCACAACATAATCACAGCTCATTAGGTTACTTGCACCAGTCCCAATCACCGAACGCTTTGAAAAACAAGGTGAAGAGCTGAGTATCAGTTCGAAATACGGAAATATGCTTCACTGTAAAATATACCATGGTGACTGATTAGTCTAAATATCTTAGTAGTTTCAGGAAGTATGAGTGATGAGGCAAATACGAGAATCGTAGCAGTACTAACATGCCATACGTTTTTTCTCATTTTAAATAATCAGAAACTGTCTAGACAATCAAAGAAGGCTCCATTAATTGCACGCGCCTTACGTATTTCTTTAGTTCGATTATCCAGTAAAGCAATAGGTACTAAAACAGCGCTGAAGTGACATAAGACACATGGTAGACAGAACGTAATATGGCAATAACAGCTGAAGCCAAAAAATTAAACTGATTAGAATGGACCCAGCTTGTCTAGTAGATCACAATTTTGTGTGAAAATTGCGCGATATGACATCGAAACATGCTCAGTGAAAAATCAGGGAAGCTTTATTTCCGATCTCCATTGCCTTGGAGCTAACTTAGCCTAAGTTGAGCTGTTTAAAATTCAAGGCATGTATCATGATCTAGGCTGGATCAATATCTTCCTTTTTCACTGGGTTTTGATTTCAATTAATACTTCTTTCTTCTATGGGTTTTGCAGTAGCCTGTAAGGCTGTTATACAGCTGTGTGAAATGATGATTGGATTTACTTTAATATAGATCTAAGGATAGTGATCTTAAAATGGATATGCGATGCTACATTTTTTGGTATAGACGACTGGGTTCTATCTCTTGAAGCTACCCTACAATGAAGTATATTCCACCAGGTTATTCAATCTCATACATTTCCGTAGCTCTATGCACGTAATATTTGGACATTGGTTTTGGGAATGCTGCTTACGAAGCAACCGATACTGATCACGTACTTCGACATCCATTAGGAAATAGCGACGTAGAGTTGGGCGTCAGTGAAATAAGTTTTAAATGCTAGATCTTGAGTTGTTTGACTGGTAATATTAACGCGCCTGGTTAATACTGTCTTATTCTATTGCAATGGATGCTATTTTAAATGTGATGGATAATAAAATGAACCACAATCTTAATGGTAAGGCAAATAGTACAAAAAAGCGAAGAGTATTTTCCTATAAAGTGCAAAACTTACAGCTGAGGGCCTTCCTCGTCAATACCAGCAAAAAGTAATGCTACACCAAATGGTCGACTCTATAAAAACAATTTTTAAAAAATTATATGCAAAATGTAGATGTTAAACGAAAGACCAGTTTAAAAGTGCGATATAAACATTTAAAAATAGAGAAAATAAATATAAATTAATGAATAAGGGTTCCCTACCATCGCACCAGATTCAGCATCGTCATCACCAAATGAAAATGCCAATTGACTAACAGAAATAGTGACATCTTCAACACCCATCGGCTCATTATATACAAACCAATGATGTGTCGATTCCGTTCTTGCACGTTCTATAAGTGTTCGAGCGTCTGAAACTAATCCACTGACAGCGCATGCTAAAGATAACAAAGGTATGCATTACCGATATGTTCATCAATTTTAAAAATCTTCTCGATACTAGACGGAACAATTAGGGGAGATGTGACACGTTTCTCAACAACCAATACGATACCCTCTGTTGTTTTTATGCCAATTCCGGTCGATCCAAGCTAAAATAAATGTTCAATATAACATACCTTTGTAGCTTCAATAGCATATTCCACCTGAAAAAGCCGTCCTTCTGGAGAAAACGTATTTACACCACGATCATACTCCGCCTTATTATGATACATAATTAATGAAAATTATTAGGATTTATACGAAATACAAAATGAGTTAAAATGAACTATATTGAAAGTAATATTTCATACAAAGGAACAGTTATAATTAAACTTAATTAATAAAAAAAGCATTCAATCTAATTGTTTTGCGTATGATAATAATATGAATAAATATCAAAGATATAAAATTCGAATTATAATACATTAGTTTTAATAATTTGCAATTACGTGTTAATGGCAGTGATAAAGCTATATTTGAAGATATCACTTTCTACATAACAATGGTAAACGCCCCGGCTTCAAGTAAATGCCGTACGACGTTACAAACTCGGTTAAGGTGCTCTGAATAGAGATTAGTTACTGATATGGGGGCCCTTAAGAGGGCCGGGTAATGCGTTCGCTTGAAGTCTTCAGAGTTGAAGATGTCCTAGAGCCTTGGGTGGACTCTGGTTGAGTTTTCGCTCCCGTGGTTGAGCTGTGATCGCGTTGTGGATGGTGTCCTGCAGGTCCTGCACTCAATTGGCTCGTCTCTCCGGTATCCCGCAACAAGATGAGTCACGGATGTAGTTAGTTGTTGGAGAAACTATCAAATTCACCAGCGTAGAGTATTGACAGCCGACCAGAGCGCACACGTATTGACAGCCGACAGAACGCACACGCGTGAAGCAGGTAGAGAGGCAAATGCCACAACTGACTTGCATGGTAAATTACCGTGCTTAAATAGCATGCAATATGTGTACTTGCATACTATTGGTTAAAGGTGGTTAAACGTGTTTAAACGGCAATTTGCTTTTTTCTCATTGATTGCAACGTAAATAGAATTTGAATTTAATTTACACGCAATATGTCGGCGATTGATTTTGTGTCGTTACAACAATTTCCTCTCTGAAAAAAAAAGAAAAAAAAGTATTCCTCTCTGCGAGGCTAGATAAGAAATGCATGACAGAGTTCGAACCAAAGTTAAGCAAAAATATGATGAACCATAAGTGCTGGGCTTAAATATGCTTGTTAGTTTGTTGCTTCAACAATGATATGATGCCAGGTAACCACTAGGAATTGCTACACAAATTGTTAGCTCTAGTGGACGGTCATAACACGTGAGGCAAAATAGAGCAGTGTAAGTTTTTGGAGCCGCAGCGTGAAGATTTCGAGGTAAATCGCCTCTGAATTTTCCAGGTTTAAGTTACGACCTAAGCAGGTTGGATCGTTGTCCAATGTGTTTGTATACGACCAAAGGAGCTAGAGTGCTCGACGTTGTGGTCATGACATTTTTGTAGCGTGGTCTTTTGGCTAGAAATAGATAAAGTTGAGGATATGCATTGAAAGTGGCCTGTACCATGATATGAAGCTGATCACTACTTAGTGTTGCCTACACGAAAGCGTTAGCTCTAAGTAGCTGGTCATACCAAAATAGGCGAGTGTAATGTCATGTGTGAGGAAATACATTATAATGTAAAAATATACATAAATCAAAGGTAATTGCATAAAAATATGTACACGAACATTGCCTCAGAGATGGCATAATACCAAAGAACTGTTCAACAATGCTACACAATTGTTAGCTAAGAACAGCTGGTTATGCCACGTGAGACAAATACTAAAAATTAACGTAAGGTTAAAAAAATGTTATAGTTAAATGTTAATGTTTAAAAAAAATTAATTACGCGTTATACAAAGCAGGTTGAGATTGTGGGCAGACGGAGCCTGAGACGTGTGTAGAAGGTTGAACGCTCTCAGGATCAGGTGGTTCGATAAACGGTTTTAACCTGTCTATGCTTACTGATGTCCGGTGTAGCGCCTTGCATAATGATGAAGTATTTTGGCTGTTTTAGTAAAATCGGGTAAGGACCGCGATACTTGGGTTGTAGTGGTGCAACAGCAGTATTGTTGCGAACGAGTACTCTCTTGCAGCTGTGGAGCTGTGGGTGAACGAAGACTGGACGAGGCGTGTGTCAATCGGCTGCTGTTCGGACATGTTACCGAAATGAAAGTCGAAGGCGGGTAGCTTCGTTTTGTGGGTCATCTATGTGCCGGTAGTAGACGTGGGGAGCTGACTAGGCAGGCGTAGATCCATGCCATACAAGAGTTGTGACGCAGACGTTTTAATGGATTCCTCGAGTACGAGAACGCATGGCCAGCAGAACTAAAGGTAGTGCATCGACCCAGTTGCCATTAATGGACGAGGATGCTAAAAGACTGCTTTGAGTTCCCTATGCATTCTCTCTACCATGCCATTAGCTTGAGGGATGGTTGGCAGTCGTCTGGCGTAAGATGCATCCCATGTACCGCAAGGTGGTTTTGAAACGATCAGATGAGAAGCAAGTGCCTCTGTCCGTGATGACCTCATTGGGAACACCGTAATTGGATATCCATGCAGAGATAAAACCGTTAGTTACTTCGTCTGCAGAAATGGTGCCAGGAGGTAATGCCGCAGGCCACCGTGTAAATCTATCGATCACTGGTTAGAAGGTAGCTGAAACCTTGAACCTTTGTCAGATGAACTATGTCGATATGGACAATGGCTAGGCGAGAAGTAGACCGAAAATGTTACAACCTAGAACGAGTGTGTCGTGTGATCTTGTTTTTTCTGACAAATTGCACACTCAGAGACCCATCGTTTTAACATTCTGCCTAAGTCTGTGACCCCAGAAACGATCTGTAAGAAGTCGGACAGTCGCTTGGCTTCCTGGGTGAGAAATTGAGTGAATTGAATCGAAAACCTTCCTCTGAAGGCTGGTCGAGCAGAACTGGCTTGTTGGGCTGCGTACCCTGTGAAGTAAACGAATTGGTAAGCCTTCCCACAGACGGCATATGAACTTGGTTGGGTGACGGAGCGCTATTGATCTTTGAATGTGAATGTCACCGCGTTGTTCAGTTCGCAGGAGAGTTGGCGTTAGTGCAGGTTCACTGAGTGCCACGGAGTTGACAGTGAATGGTGACGAGCGAAGGTGGTTGTAGAGAGACGTCTGGCCTAGACAGGGCATCTGCAATGAAGTTCTGTTTGCCCTTGACGTGAAAGACGTCAAATTGCCATTCGCTTAGACGAGAAAGCTGTCTTACCACTCTGGCAGGGTACTTGGCGATAGATGAAGTTGCGTTTCGAAGCTGCGCTAACTAGTGGTGCATGATCTGTGAAAACAACAAATCTGCTACTGCCAATGATGCTGATAAAATGGCGCACTGCGTCGTGGATGGCGAAGTTCTCGAGCCGAAAAGTGTCGTACCTCATTTCTACTGGTTGGAGAGTACGCGAGTAGAAACTGATAGACTTCCGAACTCCGTCGATCTCTTGTTCCAAAGTGGCTCCAATAGCGAATTCAGAAGAATCTGTCGTGAGTAGAAATGGCTTTTCGAAATCTGGATGCGTTAGCATTGTGGCATTTGCTAACGAGTTGATTGCAAGTCGAAGTAATTCCTCGATCTTCGGATAGACCAAGCAATGATGGAATTCTTGCTAAGTCCTTTTCGGTTCCGCAGGTGCCTGCACAAAGGATAAAGTTGTTTTGAAAGGCCTGGAAGGAACTTGCGATAATAGTTTAGTACTCCCTAGGATTTTCTGCAAATCGCTCAAAGTCCTTGATGACTTGATATTCTTGATTGAATTCGTCTTTGACGGCAACAGTTGAATACCTTGGGCCGTGATACGATGCCCTAAGAAGTCGACGGATGAAGTTGCAATCTGCGTCTTGTCACAGTTGATCTTGAGTCCTTGGTTGGATAAGCGTGAGAGGACATTTCGTAGATGTTTCGCATGAGATTCTAGATCTGGACTGAATACCATAATGTCATCTAGATATGACATACAATAAAGCAGAGTCGTCGCAAGAAGTATGTTGTCCATGAATCTTTGAAATGTCTGTGTAACATACTTAAGTCCAAAAAGGCATGTAAAGATATTCGAAAAAGGCCAAATGGAGTGATGACTGCAGTTTTCTCGATATCCTCTGGTGCTACCGGTATGTGATGGTACACTTGTCTACGGGGTCAATCACTGAGGGAGAAATTGCTGCCGTTGAGTTTTTCAAGTAAAAGTGTTGATATTTGGAATAGGATATGCATCAGATTTTGTCACTGAATTTAGCTTGCGGTAGTGAACTCCACAGGCTCTGTACGATCCCGTTTGATTTTGAGACTAAGTGCAGTGGTGACGCCCATGAACTTTTCGATGGTCTGATGATTCCCTCTTCCAAAAGCCTTGAAGAATTCTTCTTGGGCAGCTTTCAGCTTAGCAGGAGCCAGTGGTCGCTTCTTGAGTGCAATAGGTTGTCCTTCTGTGACGATATGATGCATCGTGTTGGAGACTCGTAGATCGGACTTGTTAAGATCGAAAAGCGATTTGTATTTTCGAAAGAGCTGCTGATATCTCTGCTGAATGATGCACTAGGGTTGGCTGAATGACCTGTAACTCCAAAACGCTCGGAGGCAGGAGTGTCCAAAAGCTTTGTTCAAGTCCGGTGGAGGGGTCCGATGATCTTTTGATTGGCAAGATCAACAATGAGCCGAAATTTTAGAAGGAAATCAAGGCCTATTATATTATGTGAGACCTTAGCAATGATGAAGTTGTGGGAAAAATTCACGTCGTAGACCTATGTTGAGTGTGCGGTATTGGCAGCCATAAGTTGGTATGGGCTCGCCTGTAGCTGTTGCGAGAAGAACGCCTAGCGACATCTCGGCCATTGAATCACCTTTGAGAACTGAGACTGCCGCACCTGTGTCTACGATGCTACTCTTCGCCAGTTTTGAAATCAAGAAGAAGGTGCAGAAGTTTGTTTGGCTGTTTGGCCGGGTCATGCAAACAAGTAGGCTGGTGATTGCGACCGGCATTGTCTGTTTGGTTCTCTATGTGCAAAATTCGGCGTGGACGAAAAGAGTCGACAGGGATGTCGGATTGTAGTTGGCTTCTTCCCTGTAGCGCCGTTGCTGCCGCTGCCGTTGATGCCGTTGATGTGCAGAAAGTACGGTCTTCATACTTCCTGCGCCAGACGTTTCCCCGATACTGATGCACCCTTGTACCTGCGGTCCTGTTGTCCTCTCCGTCAGCTGTGAAATTGACACTCATTCGGAAATTCTTCGGATCGACAAAGACAAACTTGTAAGCATAAAAAACTTCAATTGGTTATAACACCAGTTCTTTGGAGCATATTTATTAAAGGATTGCGGAGATTTCGATCGCCGCCTACCGATTATAATTTGACTTGGAAACGAATTTTGGTCGAGCATTCACTTTGATTTATCTCGGATTTGGTAATGAGCCAATCCTTCTAGAACTTTGGCCATGTTCGCCACTGTTCTCTCTAAAGAGGAGATTCTATCATCTTTCGGGGGGTGAAGAAAAGGATGATGGATTCACTTTGGGTTCCAAAACCCTATATTCTAACTCACATCTCTCTCAGATAAGTCATCTATAGAGAGTGTTGAGGGAGCTATCTGGCAAAGAGTTTTAATGTTTGGGGAAGATTGTTAATAAAAACAACCTTAGCCTCATGGTCAGAAATGTTGGTTTTATACCAACGTTTCCGTAATTCCCTCAGTATTTCTATGGGGCCAAGATTTGGCATATCTAACTGCGCATATTTGTTTATTATCTGCTCGGTTTCAGTGGGTCCAAGCAAGGATTCTACCTGCCTCGTTTTGTAGGCCCAAAAATGGGATTAGGTAGCTTCCTAATGTCCTCAAGCTTAGGATAAATCCGTCGCTGCAATTCAGAAGGTAGTTTAAGCAAAAACCTTCGACAGTTTTTGATGACTGTCATAATCAGGAAACGAGGGAGAAAGCGGAGTCTACGACGCATAAAAAATAACTCACTATCTCCATCCCAAACAGGAACATCAATATCTAAAAATTGGACCTGACATTTTAACAATCTTACGGGATCTTAAAAGCATAAATTAAAAAGCAATATGAAAATATATAAATATACTTTAACGAAACGCTTACCCACAAACAGCTTCCACGGTTGAATAAGAGCAGGAACAAAGAAGTCACTGTTTCCAAAATCCGAAGTTGAGTTGTGAGTACGTACGGTGCCGTTTTGTACGTAGAAAAGATGAACAAAGGACCCGTTGGCCTTTGATGCCGATGCGTTATTATTATTTCAACAAATCCACGAATATATACCCAACAATTTTCCAGAAATCCACGGTCAGGGTAAAGAAAACACAAATGTCAATCTATTATTATTATATCCCCCAACACAAACCGCGAATATATATATATATATACCCAAAAAAATTCACAGATGGCCACGATCACGGTAGATAAAACGCAAATCTTAATCGATTTTTATCCCAAATATATGAAAAAGGAAGTCAATTTTATTTATACCAAAAAAATCAGAACAATAATCAATATCCTGGGCGGTCGCCAATTTTGTAAACGCCCCGGCTTCAAGTAAATGCCGTACGACGTTACAAACTCGGTTAAGGTGCTCTGAATAGAGATTAGTTACTGATATGGGGGCCCTTAAGAGGGCCGGGTAGTGCGTTCGCTTGAAGTCTTCAGAGTTGAAGATGTCCTAGAGCCTTGGGTGGACTCTGGTTGAGTTTTCGCTCCCGTGGTTGAGCTGTGATCGCGTTGTGGATGGTGTCCTGCAGGTCCTGCACTCAATTGGCTCGTCTCTCCGGTATCCCGCAACAAGATGAGTCACGGATGTAGTTAGTTGTTGGTGAAACTATCAAATCACCAGCGTAGGTATTGACAGCCGACAGAGCGCACACGTATTGACAGCCGACAGAATGCACACGCGTGAAGCAGGTAGAAGGCAAATGCCACAACTGACTTGCATGGTAAATTACCGTGCTTAAATAGCATGCAATATGTGTACTTGCATACTATTGGTTAAACGTGGTTAAACGTGGTTAAACGGCAATTTGCTTTTTTCTCATTGGTGCAACGTAAATAAATTTGAATTTAATTTACGCAATATGTCGGCGATTGATTTGTGTCGTTACACAATTTTAATGTTGTGTAACGCAGTTATATGTATTTTAGGTGAAGCAAATACTGCAAGCTTATACAGTAACATTATATTTTGACCGTATGACTAATTGACAAGAATGACCTAAAAGGTAACCATTGCCTTTAAATAGAAAGAGTTTTGCTAGCCATAACGCCTTCGTGGATTTTATTGTCGCTGGGATTTCAAAAAAAAGTGATGATAACGACACAGAGAGTGAATGCGACTTAGCGTATAGAAGTTTGTTCGTTCTCACAATAAAACTGCAATTATACAGTTCTCAGCAATTCTTATTGTGGAGTTTAATTAAATTATTGGACATTAAATTAAGCCTCATATAAAAATAAATCAAATTTTATTTTTGGACATTTGATTTTATCGTTGGTGCCGTAAAACAATATTGGTTTTTTAAAATATTGTAAATTTTTTGGAAGTTTCTTTTGTGCATATTGTCGAAGTTTTTTATTTTTCTTGTTGAAGGTTAGAAGAGAGTTTTTTCTGAGTTGCTGAGTTGCACAAGCGGTATACTTCGTGGTTATATCTGCGTTATCTTTGCTAATAAATTGTTGTAATCCACATTCATCTATCGTTCTTATTAAACATTATTGGGAAGGATTTCTAATTTGTTTCAGGTAATTGACGCGGATATTTTTTTTCAAGGTCACCACCGTATAGTTCTGTCATCTGTGGATATCAGTGCATCCCGGTAAGCTTAATAATATAATATATAAATTGCAAGAAATTTATTCCTAATATTATGGCTGGTTTATCAAATATTGAGGATACAGAGCAGTTAGAAAGTGGACTTAAGAAATGTAAATTAAAAGATAATTCAGAGGAACTTAAGTGTTTCAAATTAGATGATTATACCGCATATATGGATTATTCGGGCCTGGCATCTCAGAGGCTCTCTTATGGTAGTCACCAAAGGGCCTCAACAAGGCTAAGCGGACAGAGTGTATACGACTTAGTTACTTACAAGACGTCACGCAATATAGAGTAGTGACTTCGTCAAAGTAACCAATCAGATTAATTTTTAAAAGTATTTTCTAACTCTAAACTCATAGGAATGTAGCGTGATAATGTAAGCGGAACTTCAGAGTTAAAACATGATAATATTTTTGATGTGACATAATTGAAAGGAGTTGGATTATTGATAATATAGTTCAACAGCATTAGCTAATTTGAGCAGAATGATTTGATCAATGTTATGGTTCTTATTGTTCGACGTTTTTACAATCTTTTGTGGACATTTGGGGATAGTCGGTTTTCTTGGAGTTTGCTTGTGGCCACACAAGTTTCTGGAAGCCTCATGTTAAATTATTTACTCTTATATAAAAAATGTTGTAATGCTATTCAAATATTTGTGAATGAGCATCGTCTGAATCTTCAGATTATTCACTCCCTTCCAATAACCTAATTTAACGAAATGCTTCATAGAAAATCCATTTGGTTTTCCATTGAATGATTGCTCAAGCTAACCAAAATCGCTGGATTGTTGAAACGAATCTACTATTTTGGCAATCCTTGTCTCTTTGCATTGTGGCACAATATATCTGTAGTAATAACTTTAGCCGTACAAAATGCCAAAATCACATCGGACATTTAATGCAAATCTACATATTGCCGTCAAACTTTAAAACCATGAAATTTTGTTTATGATTATTTAGCTCAAAAAAGACTATCTAATATAGCTTCCACTAACCGATTTTGTCACGAACAAGACATCTAGATTCACAACATGGTATTCTGTCTTTCCACGACAATTAATAAGGTACAATTCATTTAAGTGGGTTTTTTTCATTTTAATTTCATTATTGTCTTCTGCCACTGTAATGAAAAAACATTTTCTTGTAATGCTAAAATTGGTAAAAAGCCGGAAAAAATTAAATTTTTGTGATAATTTGAAATAAAATACTACTATTCAAATTTGTTTAATTGAAGTTATTCGCATTAAACTCGTTTTTGCTTTTACGAGTACTCTGTGAATCACTCAAGAATGCGATCTATTTTATGAATACACCATTTCCGTGCCATTGCCATTAATACTACGTCACGTATATATGCACAAAATTATTTTTTGTCACATTATACTTTGATGCTTCTTTATTCCTGACAGCAGAATATCTTCGCGTTAATATTTTACAAAATATGTAATAAACTCACAAATGCAATATTCGAAATCACGTAATTCCCCGGAAGATTTCAGTAGACCAGCATTGTATTTAGAGAAAAACTTGCTATCCGCCTACCAGCTACCAGAGGAACGCATTTTATACGAAACACTTCATTTTTATCTAAGGTAATAATAAATTGTAAAATTGCTGAAAGATTGTTTCTGATGTCATAAACTGAGGCAGAGCGCAAAGCAATGTTGTTCCGTATGTAACACACTCAAGATGAATAAACCAATCCGAGACTCATTCTAAGCTGAAAAATTCCAAACAGGAACGTGGTAAATAGCTATTATTAACATCGGCATTGTTCAACTTACAGAAGTTAAAAATTTATACCAAGATCGCAAATTCAATTTAGTAACTGATATCATTTCCCGCGTAACCGATGTTCGTTTAATTTTATAGATTTTTAATTAAATATTACTTCCTAAGGGAGCATGATGTCTGTTCTCCAATGACAGATTTCGAGGGGTTAGTTGAAACTTTAGGTCTAGAGATGTAATATAGACTCATACTAAAGGAAAGGCTAATAAAAATATTATAGAATATATTGTTGGAGTTTCGCGGGGTTAATTACTCCCTACATTTGATTGGTAGCGGCTGTGGAGATCCGTGCACATGAACAATCCCCGGCTTTTTTCTCGAAGGGTGATGTGAGAAGACTAATACGAATGATCACAAATGTATTTTTGATAACGTCGTATATAAGTTCATAAGTAGTCCAAATTGACCGTGCTCTAGACGGCAATAAAACTAGTTTGTTAACACAATTGAATGTCTTATATACCAGTCACAGTCAAACTATATTGTTCGTACTCTAGACGACAAAAAGACTGAATATTGTTTATAAAGTTGAATGTCTTACGTACAAGTCACAGTTAAACAAAATTGTCCGTGCTCTAGACGGCAGCAAAATGAACGCTGTTTACAGAGTTGAATGTCTTACACACAAGCAATTATTCTTTCACAAATGTCTGAATTGAAATGAATATATGCAACCGATTAAAAATACATGATGATATGAATATAGTCACTGGTAAAAGTTGTCACTGATGACAAATGGATTAAAATCGTGTAAAAACTTCAATGAAAAAAATCACAAATAATTAGTTCACTGCCTCCTATGGTTTTAACTTATTTAATTATAATAATCCATTGTATTCTGAAATTTGGATAGGTATAGTTAAATGCGAACAGTAAATCCCTTGCATAAACTGCGAATAATCCAACTGAGCGAAATAAATCCGCTGTGACACTATAATCCACCGCATGTTCCTTGCGTATCTGCGCGCGGATGTGTCTATTTAATAAACAACCCTATTAATTACAAATAAAATTGCAGTTCAAGAAATCTCAATTAAAACTGTTTGAAACTAACAGAGATTGTTTCTAAAATCACTGTTAAGAGAAATATTGTATAAGAACAGATTTAGATTATTTGACCTTAAAGAGCACCATATTTGTCAAAATCGAACATTGTTGGGTTGTAACGCGGAGCCGCGTGTTACAATATAACAGCCCGTCGCACGCAATACCGCGACTGGTGGTAGTTTTGCTATGTTGTTCGACGACTTGTTAAATAAAATGGGATTGGTGCTTAATTCAAGCTCGAAAACTTGATTTAAAAACATTTAGAATAGAATAGAATAGAATAGAATATCTTTATTTGGATTCAAACCACGCATGTTCCATCAAATAATAAAATTAGAAAATGTACAATATAAAAAGATATCACATCACATATATGTGCGCAATTAGTTGTACTATACAATTTATCAGCATCAGAAAGTTCAGCTGTAAAGAGTGATAGATTCTTCATCAAAATTAGGAAAATTTAAGTTATAATTCGAGTATAACATTTTGTAAGAAAAAAAGGGAACCATGACTAATAATTGATTGTATGTATTGTTGATTAACAAGATGATATAATGCATAACATTTCAGTTTTAATAATACAAAACTTGAAGATAGAATCTCGAGAAGTTATGCTGCTGAAAAACAATTAATCCTGTCTTTTATTTAACCATGAGAAAGTATTATCATAATCAAAATTAAAAATATCAGCAGGATTGAACACTTTTTCTAGTTCGGTAGATAAAAATTTAAAAGACATTTTAGTTGGAGGCGTTTCTCTAAGCCCCTTTGGCAATTGATTGTAAATTTTGTAAATTTTTGAAAAAGAGAATAGCTTGCTTGCAACATTCCCCACCAATGGTGGACATATTGCAAAATGACCAAATCTAGTTCCAACTTCATGACTCTTTCTTATTGGATTCATACAGGCACCAGTTCACTGGTTCAAATGGAAAGCTTTTATGCACTAGCACATCCTCCGAAACCATATAGGTCGCAGTGATACAAACTGTAATCTAGTGGCGTATATAGTGCAGGAGATAGGACTAATTTGATTCACAAATTTTCTTTGTAGAGCTTTAATCTTATTACACAAACTCTTTTTTAATGGATTTCAATTAACGGCAGCATATTCTAGTATCGGTCTAATCCATATTATAAACATTTTAAATTTTGTTTCATTTGATAAAATATTTCTATTTATTAGTGCCCATCTGTTCTTGGCACTGCCTACTATCCTTTCAATATGTCTCTCAGCAGAAGCCGTACAATGAATAGTTATGCCTAAATCCTTAATTTCTTGCATAAGTTTAATCTCAAAAACATCATTAATCTCAGTATCCTGAAAATAAACATAATTAAATTCTGTTCTGTTACCTATTTTTAAAGCTCTCGTCTTTTTATTGTTTATTCTCAGCCCTAGTGTTATCAATTATCTACTTAAATCATACATATCTATTGTCACACTATTTTTGGAGAATTCGACATTTTTGGATCAATTGGAAAGATTATTATTAAATCATCAGCGAATTTACAAACTCGACCGTTAGAGATCTTAGTTTCCAAATTTGCAAATACAATTTTCAATAAAATTGGCCCCAAACTTTATCCCTGTGGAATTCCACTTGTTACTCTTTTCGATTTTGATATCAAAACGTTTACTTGAATACTCATTCTTCGATAGTAATAATATAAATAGTATCTAAGTAATCTAAAAATATTTGGATCAATATTCAATAAATTAATCGCATTCAAAATAGCATCAAAAGATATAGAGTCAAAAGCTTTTGAGATATCTATGAATACAATTAATGCATCTAACATTTTCTCATCTAATGTAATTACATGTTTCCACATAGAGAGCATATTAGTAGTTGTCGACCTGTCTTTCGTAAAGCCATGTTGGCATATATCAAATCAGCCGGCAACATACGTTCTAAATGATCTAGTATCAATCGTTCTATTATCTTCAAAAACGAAGGGATAATAGAGATTAATCTATAATCACTGGCACACGTTGGCTTACTTACTTTTGGCAACGGTTTAGCTAATATCGTTAGTATATCATTTGGTAATTGCCCATTTTTCAAAATTCTATTTATAAAATTGCAGAGCGCATTCATAAAATTTAAGGTAATTGAAGTAGGTTATCAATCGATATACCAAGGTGATCTTTTTGTTTTTTTGATTTTATTTTTAACATTAATTCTATCAATGCATCACTGTCAATAACAAGTCCTAGATCCTGGTTTCCCGAAGGATCAGGTAGATCAATGAAATTGATTTCGTTCTGTGGATTACATAACAATTTGCCAAATACTTCATCCAATTCACAGAGAAATTCATACTCAGTTTTACCCACAGGTAATATAAGCTTTAATTTTTCCTTATATTTACTGTAGTCTGTGAGGATTTTGTATCCTAGTCTAGGATTACTCTTTAGTTTGACCAAAATAATTCTCTTTGATCTTTGACGGATTATCAGCAGTGATGAATCAAATCTAACCTCATTTTTTTAATACTATTGATAAGACTACATTTCATTATATTATCACGTTTGATTCTTAGCTTACATAATTTCCTATTGATTCGGTTTTGTATAACATCCGTAAATGTAGATGCCATAAATATATCAGATAATAACAATGAAACAGAAGAAACAAATTTTTCATTGTTCATGATATAAAAACGTTCATAATCAATAAATAATCTTAATTCTCTAAAAAGATTCCAGTTGATTCTGGAACATTGCATGTGTGCATTTTAAAAATTAAGTTTCTAGGCTTTGCTACATGAAAGGTTCCATTGTAAAATAATTTGTTTATGATCCAATTCTTTGAAGTAGTTTACTACATCATAACTGTGTGAGTTCAATGCTTCAACTTCTAAATATACATGATCTAAGCATTCCGAACCTCTAGTTGGTTCCTTTATAATCTGCTTGAGATCATGATTAGAAAAAAGATTGATTATTTCACAGTCATGCAGCTTATTAAAATCTCCTACCACAACAATATAACCATGGCAGTCCAAAATAGATTGAAAAGAATTGGTAAACATTTGATCATCATGTAAACTAGCATACGGCGGTCTGTAAACCGCGGTTAAGATCAGGTTATCAATTTGTATAGATAAAAAATCAATGACAGTATTATATTCGCTAGTATGTAACACTTTCGCATTTAATATCGATTTACTATAAATAAGTACTCCTCCACCTCTTTTATCCAGGGATCTGTCTTTTCTAAATAGAGAATAATGAGGAATGTCAAATTCATAGTTTTCAATGTCCTTGTTCAGCCAGGTTTCAGATAAAATTATAAAATCAAAATTGTTACTTATTACAAAATCACACAGCAAAAAAGTTTTATTCTTAACACTTCTACAATTGGCATAAAATAAATTATATGTACAACACAACTCATCTTTACAGTTTTCGATAGTTACTGATTTAACGTTTTTGGTTTCCTTATAATTCGTTTGTTGGGTATCGTAGCTATAGTTCTTAGCTGTCCGCTGTCCACAACATTCATTAATGATACTCCGTTTTTTGTGATTTTAGAATCAATTGACACATCCTTTATGGTAACTTGTTCCGGATTACTTGATCCATGATCTAAATTTTTCTTCAACTTTTTTGCTGCTGACAATTTTCTTTGGAGAAAGGTCTTGTCTCTGGAAATGAATATATTGTGGAAGTTAGGACACTCTCCTTTCTTCTTATTAATATCTTCAACTTGCTTGTTTGTCGGCCTCTTTGATAGTTTCACCACAACCGGCCTTGGTCGTTCAGACCGCTTGCCAACCCTATAACATTTCGTTATATCGGCCTCTGTCGTATCTCTGATTAAATAATTTAACTTTTCAACATCATTTGGGTCGGCATTTTTATTTAGATTAAATAAAATTAGCTGCTCCTGTTTTGCAATCCTTGCAGAAACTTCATTAGATAATATATTTAATATTTCTTGTCCTGAAGAAATGCTTTTTGCTGATATATTGTCTTCTATGGTTATGTCCGCTAACTCGATCCATGGCTGAACACCGACCCTTAATTTATCCACCTTATCATTTAACGCCACGGTCAGTTCTTCAATTTTGGCGCTTAAGTTTTCATTTCTCATTTCTGCTAAATCTAATTTTGCTGCATATTTGCTAACGTCCGACTCCAGCTTAAACATTTTATTTTTAATAGTGTTGTTCTCCTCCTTCAGCTCCTTCATGGAATTTTGAAGGTCCGTAATAATTTTCTCAAATTCAGTATTCAACAAAGTCGGAGCCATTTTAAACTGCGCGCGTCACCCAGATGTTGGACAAAGCAAAGGTTGTTAGATATACTCAACTGTCTATGGCATTAAACCTCTGCACCATTTCTGAGGAATAAGTAACCTGTGGCTTAATCTGCCATGGGGATCCAAACAAAATTAATTCTAATTGACGCACGTGCTTCCTCCTGATCCTTATAGAATTTTGTTGCGCTTAAAACGATGCACTTTATGCTAAACTACTGCCTATCAACCCCAGTCTAATGGTATTACAAGGAGAACTTTAAATTATATAAAGCAATTTGTTATTCTTATCTATTAATAGTATCTGTGTCGATGCGTTTTCCTTAGTAAATATTGCATTGCGCTCTCATTTACAGGAATCCATTTGTACCATCGCACTATAGCTATTGTATGCCACTAGTTTAAATCTGCCAATTAAGCACCAATATTTTCATTTTCGAATGCGTTGCTGCAACAAATTACTTGTTGTAGCAGCGATACAACCCAAGTATTTTTGCCGTTAAAATTTTCCTTCGACTGTTGAAATTCATCATTGTTTTACAATTTGCTAAACTAACATCATTAAGCTTTTATTTAAATCAAGGTTTTGATATGATATCAAAACCAGTTACATTATATACATACATTTGTCAGCTTAAACAAATAATTGTATTATTTAGAAAAGGAAGTACATTCATTAGACCGTTTTCGTCCTTAAATAGTTCTCTTTATGTACTGTCATGAGTTTGCCGCGAATAGGGTGCAAACTTGGGAAAGTCTGCTTTGGTGTCTATGATTCTAACTACTGAGCCACCCCGCCGCAAGCTACACACACTTTGCATTTATATATTCTAATAATTTTTATTAGCCTTTCTTTTTGTATGAGTCTATAAGATATCTTTAGACCTAAAGTTTCAACTAACCACTCCAAATCTGTCATTGCAGAACAGACACCATGCTCCCTTAGGAAGTTGTATTTAAATGAAAATTTATATAATTAAACGAACATTGGTTACGCGGGCAATGATAACAGTTACTAAATTGAATTTGCGATCTTGATATAAACACCAGTTCTATTATATACATACATTTTTCAGCATAGAACAAGCAATGTATAATATATAAAAGACAATTCATCCAAGTTCAAGCCTTGTCTGCAGCAAATTTTGAACAGTAAGTGAAGTGTTACAAATAAGGAAAAACCGGTCTACTGGATTAATTACCTTTTCTTCATTATACAATGATTGGTTTATACTGACATATGTATGAATGTAATAGGGCTGGTGTTTATATCAATATCCCAGCCATAAATTAAATAACTGTTATCACCGCTTACGCAACCAATGTTCACTTGACTATCAGTAAGCATTGCTATGTTAAAGCCATTAATTATATCGTTTGATCATTGGCTTCATTTCATAGTATAAACAATACTAATGTATAGAGAATATTCACCAGGTACCAAATTCGACATTTCGATATGAGTTTCACATGCCATGTATCACAAAGTCAAGCATATACGCGCTCCATTAGTTTTAACGAATTTGTAGAACTATCTTATTTTTATTTAGCATGATATTATATATGAAGCATGGTACAAGTTTACTCTAATCCAGTACTAGTATCAAACAGCATATTTATTGTTTGTGTTAATTTAAAGAAAAGAAAATTAATCAGTTGCGTAACTAGGTTTAAACTCTGCCTTACATATCTAATTGAACTTTCTGAAGTAAGGGTTTGTATCCTCGTTTAGGTAATAAGCAGTTATGCAACGTTACGCTTACAAAATCACGCCATTTATTTCAAATTTTTTTGAGATGTGTTAGCTTCAATCATTTCAATGCCGCGTTTTGCGTACGCGGGTAATAGCTGTACACGGGCAGTTACACAAAGATCCGATTGATCACAATTTCCAATTTTGTTTTGTCTTTGATCGGGTTGACTTCTTATTCGTTCAACTGGAAATGCGGTTCTATCACATCTTTGTTTACTGGCGACGTTTCGGTGCCTACTTTCCAGCACCATTCTCAGGCAACACAGTACAATGATCACAATAGCAGATTTAATATATTGAGTTTAGTTACTGAGACAAATTCTATGATTAAAACTAGCGTTGAGTCAAATATATATAAAAAGAATGGTTTTGGAACGAGGTTACCACATTTGCTTAAATCTGCTATTGTGATCATTGTACTGTGTTGCCTGAGGATGGTGCTGAAAAGTAGACACCGAAACGTCGCCAGTAAACAAAGATGTGATAGAACCGCATTTCCAGTTGAACAAATAAGAAGTCCACCCGATCAAAGACAAAACAAAATTGGAAAATCACGCCATCTTGCAATTAAATTTAAATAATGCTGAATTACCATTGGCTGAAACAGAAAAAACATGCGCTTAGTATCAAATATATAACCGTGGTGTCTTGCTTAAAAAATCATACTTGCTCTTGCAATAATATGGTGTGCATGTCACTCCTTGAGAGTGTAGCTGGATGTAGGCCATGACCAACACCTCCGCTTGATTTTCTTGATTAACTATCCTCATTTGTCGTCACTACTTAGGTCATCAGTGGCATAGCCTTTAATTCTTAAAGCGCTTTGCAATTGCCGGGCATCCATACAAAATCAGTACGTGATGGACGGGTTAAAAATTGGGAAGAATACAAAATAACCAACCACTACGCTTGACAAAGTTGCCTCTTCTCACCAAAGGTACATCATATAAATTATTGGCGCACAGGTTATTAGCTTAGCCGTCGCCTACATAAATGACTACTACCAGGAATGTTTTTCTCTCCTCACAAAGTTGTAACGAAATCAGTGTAAATCTGCACGGGGTATTAGTTTCCCATATAGCACACCAGTGCCAACAACTAGCGTTATGCAACTTTTCTTTTCATGAAAGAGTAATTAAACCTCAAGGAAGACAGGGAAATTCGTTCCTTCCAACTTCATTTTTACAACGATATGTCTTGGCAACGCAGCCTTATGCAATTCCCATTCACATGTCACAAACAGTTTACTGGATTAGAATTGATCGCAAATGTCAAACGGACTCATGATTGTCTCCATTGTTTAATAATCTCTTATAAAAGAGGATCACCAGCATTAATCGATACCACCTTGATTGCATTTGTCAATGTAAAACAGAACAATACATATGACGACACTAATGCAACGTTTTGGAACGGCCTAACTCACAATTTTTATGGCGCGATTGCCTCGAAATTTATCTATGCCTGTTGGAACATCACATATTACTCCATCACTCCATAGCCGAATCTTCTAACTTTCATAATATCGGTTTATTTTTTCGTCTGTACAGTTTATTCAATTCATCTAGAATGGCTGCTTTCACTACCCATGAAAAAATCAAGGCAAAACAGGATACAAAATCGAGAATAAAAAACATTGTCGGTATATTTAGTATCATTAAACAATAATTGATTGTGCGAGTAGTGGTAACAATTCTGTAAATCAAGTTTGTGGGCTTGAAGTAAACACCAATCCTATTGTATTTAACCAGTCGTCGAACAACATAACAAAACTACCGCTAGTCGCAACGCAACAGAATGTTTATAAGAAACAATTCTCAATAGTTATTACAGACTCCAGAAAGTGATGACTGATTCGACCACCATAATTCTGTAAATAATTTTAGTAAATAACTAGAAAAACTCAAATAAAATGCACAAACTATATATATATATACTAGCCAAGAAATTTCAATAGAAGGAACATAAATACGTAATTTCTACGCAACTATCACTTTACACTATAAGTCATCGGAGTGATTAAATTAATTAACGAATTTAATTCAAATATTGATGCACCAAATATATACTTATAGTCAAACAGTGAAAGGGAAAACATAACTAAACTGTTTATGATAAAACTATCCTCTAAAGCTTTCTGCGTGTTTTGGCTAATTCATGAATTAATTTAACTAAGAGCACATGAATACATTCGCATATTAGATCAAGGTTTTGCAGAAGAAAATCACTACCACATAAATAAGAGAATGATTAGTCTAAGCGGTCAGATTTGCCAGGTGCAATAATATAAAATTTAAAAATCACACATATTTATCATGCGGTCCGATTATCAAGGTGTTTCTTAGAAGTTCCATTATCATTATATTTGTTATTATCGATTGGTTGGCCGGAATTAAGAGTCATTACTGAAGATTCTCATGTAACACACGGCTCCGCGTAAAAACCCATCGAAGTTCAAATTTGACAAATATATTTCTCTTTAAGGTCACATACACACACACATAATATGACGTCCAGCTCAGGAAATGCACGAAGCCCGGTGGTGAACTCAGCAACAAGCCGCACAACCGCATGGAACCAGTACAAGATGTGCCAATTCGATCCAGACTACCTTGACGAGTGCGTCGACGATGTTATTTTATTGGCCAAGGAGTCCAATATAACAAACTAGGGCTCAATTTTTTGAGGGCTTGGGAGACAATCCCAATGTCTTTCAGATGCGGACTCAAAGATATTCTACATCAATACACTGAGGGATCATGTACGCAGCCATGGCAGAACCTGCAACGCGCCATCAAGCAGTGCCTGACATCAGATCGGGAAGACAGGCTTACAGAATTGATGAGCCAGATGTCCCTAGGTAGTCGCACGCCTTCCAAGCTATATAGGGAGATGGAGCAGAAAGCCTCTGAATTCGACCTGCCTAAGGAAATCTTGATGCGACTATTAATTCAGAAGTTTCCTCCGGCTCTCCAAGAGATGGACATGTTTCTGCGCGAATTCGTCGAAGTGCAAAACGACGTACTGCCGGCTCGACTAGACAAGTGATGAAAGAAACACCTCTGCAGCTTACCTGTCTCAGAACCAGGTTACATCACCTAACGACTGTCCGGGCATCAATCCACAACATCACCAGCCCGAACTAATGTCACCAATGAGCGCCTCATCAGGCTGCTCGAAAGCCTCACCGTCAGGCCAGATTCGGCCTCAGTCGATGCCGTACAATATAGACGCGACCAGAGCAGGCGTGATCAGCGACGACCACTTTCCCGAAACAGCTCTAAGAGGTCGACGTCCAGAGGCCGGGCCACAGTGCCACATCAACCGGCGAAGTGGTGTCTGAATCACCGAAGTTATGGTCACTCCACGCGATATTGCCGCAAAAATTGCTGCACATTCCCGTGCACAGATGCGACGTTCAGATGGGCAAGGTCACCTTCCACAACTCTGAATGATCCGCCTATAGAGGGCTCAGAAAATTGATGGAGTCAGCCTCCTCTGCGGCAGTAGAGGCTGATCATCCCAAGATTGTTGGCCGCCCCACATCTGATGGCTCAAAGCACGTTGCTGTCGCGGTAAAGCGCAATCAAATTATTGTCTTTACAGCGACGGCTACAGTCAAGTCATATTTCAACCGTCCAAATGCCAGAAACCAGTCCAATCGTCAGTTGCCACTATCAACACCCTTCCTTATCCGTGACGCAAACTCTAGCGAGTTATTTATCTTAGACACTGAATCAGATGTAAGCTTACTACGCCACAATTATTTCGAACCCACCCACCCAGTTAACCCCAGCAGTCTTACCTGCGCCAATGGCTACAACATAGCGACGTTTGGGGTATGAGTTCACACAATCTCGTTCTCCAACTCAAAAATATTTTTTCAATTATCCTTTCATCATTGCCAACACGACAAGAAACATTATTGGACGTGACATCCTCGAACACTTTTACCTTACTTTTCGTCCAAAAACACGAGAGATACGCACTGCCGACAATCAGTTGCTATCATCAGCGCTAAAACACACGACTCGCGCCGATGCAGTCTCATTTATACAGCTAATTCCTCCAGTTCCTAATGTAACACAACTGGACGATGTTCTAAAGCGACATGAAGAGATTTTCGAACCTATCGCCTTTATCACCGATCTCAAGAGGAAGCGTGCCATCACTGCTCATCATATCATCTTATCGAAGCCCACTTCCTCATCCTCCCAGAGCACGTCCATTGGCACCACACAAACATTAGGCTGCTACACAAGATTTCGCCATGCTACGTCAACAAGGCACTTGTGCACGGTCCAGCTCACCATTTGGTAGTGGTACCAAAAAGTGAACCCGGAAAATTCAGAGTGTGCGGGGATTATCGTATTCTCAATTCTTCCACACAGTCTGATTCGTACATCCTGCCAAATCCAGCTGACCTACTCAGATCTGCAATCGGTCATGCTGCGTACTCAAAACTCGACCTAGTGAGAGCCTAATATCAAGTACCGATGGACAAAGACTCCGTATCCTATACTGCACTCAGATTCACAGGAAGTGGCACTCTTAAATATCATTATATGTCTTTCGGTCTTAAGAACTCATCTCAAACATTTTAACGCGTTTTGACGAAATACTAGATGGTCTACCATTTGTAATTCCCTACTTAGGCGACATCATGGTATTCTCCAACTCAATGTCCGAACATATGCAGCATATTGACATTCTACTCTCACGTAAGTATGTATTAGGTTTTGCGAACCTAGTAACAAATTAGTTCAGTTGTGACCAGAAGGATAAACCAAAGGCAGCATGAACGGAAAGTATAATCTCATGCACATTCGTTTCGTGCTTACTGGCGACTCATCAGTAGGAGCCGGTATTACGCCCTTTAACCACTATATATTTGGTAGAAGAATGTGGAATACATACTTGCATATATATTAGTTCATCGCAACAAACAGTATTTAACTGTAATATTCTACTCGCACGTCTAGCAGAATATGGCCTCGGCTTCATGGCAACAAATGTGTCTTTGCAAAAAATTCATTTGAATTCCTCGGTCATGAAATCTCAGAGAAAGGCATGACACCTCTTCCTGCTAAGGTACGTGCCATTTAAGATCTACAGCCTCCAAATACCGTTCGAGCGTTACGACGATTCTTGGGTAAGAAGAAATACTACTCTCGATACGCACCTTGCCTTGCAAAGATTATGGCACCTCTTCACAAATATCTCGTGCCATAAAGCCGTTTTGTCAAGACTTCACAACTGATTGAGCTTAACGTGGACGACATGCAGACTTACGAGGAAGCCAAAAGTGACTTATGCAAAGCGAGCATGCTACATGCTCCTGATTGGTCTCAACCTTTTGAATTGATCACTGTCGCATCCGACGTTACCACAGGCGCAGAACTTCAACAGTCCATCAATGACATACACAGACCTATCGCGTTCTTCTCGCAAAACTACAACCTTGCCAGACGCGATATGATAAATTAGAGAAAGAGTTACTCGCAAAAAATTTGAACAAATTCTTAAAATCTGGTTCCAACGTCATCTTCAGTCAGGCAGCAGATGAACGGCTTCAGATTGACGGGATAAGTCAGAACCCATCAATCAATGTCAAATATAATATGTGCACCTGAAAATGTAAAAGAATCAAGATTTAGAAGACCTAGGAATGCTATCAAATTTTCTGCATAAGTAAATTGCGGAATCAGTTTCCTAAAAAATGTCTGTTATTTTGATCAGACCAAATATACAATACACAGCTATGAGATGAAACACAATTTACTATGTGGTTGTGCAATGAGAGCTGTAGAATACTTAGTTCTTTTTTCTGAGTTTGACGAATCACGGTTATATATTTGGTCTCTACACTCAGAGGTATTTAGAGCAATCACTTTGAAAAACACATTCGACGTAAACCAGTAGACATCTTTTTATATGAACCAGGTCAAGATAAATAACGAGCAATAAACGAAATTATTACTACCTGCAATTACCCGCCTATTGTCGAGAAGTTCGCATAAAAAACTTATTATACTCTCAAAAAATGCAGGATATATAAAAAAGAACAAAATGCTTTCGGAGGCATCGCTCCTTTAAAGCCTATATTATGTTTTTTGTTTGGTTATATTATCGTTACTGTTGCACTGCTATGACTAGAATTATTGGTGAGAATATGTATTTATGAACTAAAAGAACTTATTGGTGATTACATTTAAAATTTCTACTTTTGGAATTATAAGCTTGTTAGAACCATTTTATTTACATTTTGTAAACACAACGGCAAATTTTTGGAACGTGCTGTTTGCAAAGTGTCATCATGTTTGTTTTCTTATATCAATAAAAATAATTTATTATCACTTCATACCATTGTGCATTGCTGAATAATTTTAACGTTTTATTATGCTTATCTTTTTATATTGAGTATTTAATCTTCTTCATCATCATTATATACATCATGTTGCTGATCATCGTTAACATTTCTTCTGATAAATATCATTGCTTAACCTTATTAAAATCTAATGCTCGATAATAAACATCTATCGTAATAACAGTTTGATTGAAAATACTATAAATATATTATCTTTGGGATATTATATTAAATGAAGTTCGACAAAAATATATAATAAAAAATATGTATAATATATAAAGTAATCAACATTAATTGCAGCAATAGGCGTTTGAAAGATGTTTATCTCTTTTGTATGTGAATTTTATGCATTGTTCTTTTACTATTGCTTGGTTTCAGCCATGGAACTAAATTGGCACCTGTTTGGTAAATTATCAAAAAACCGTGCTGGCAATTTCGACAAATATAGACATCTTTTTGGTGATTATAACACCAATCATTTAGAGAATATCGATTGAAAAATCGAAGTGCTCTCGAATGGCTTTTGTACTGATTTGGACGATGGTGATCCGCGGTTTTATTAGCATTTCCCGTGTCTATGACGTATATTTAAATGATTTTAGTCAAAGCTGAAATAGATCTCTCTAAAGAGGATTGCTTAATGTCATCAGATGTGAGACTGGCGGATGGACAATGAGCTAATTTAGAATTCAGAATATTTATGTATGGAAGAGACTTGCAGGACTTTAAAAATGAGTACAATAAAAAAGCAAAATGGACTTTAAAAAATTAATTTAAATCATACGTGTCCTGTAAATTTTAAAATGATAAAATCGAAGCGCTTAGAAATATCCGCCTTCCTTGTTTGAAAACGAATTTAGCGCAGAATATGATACAAAAATACACGAGCGAGATAATATTAGAATGATTGAACAAAAATGCGATTCCGTCGGTGGTTTACTGTTCACCAAAACTCCCGTGTGATTCGAAGGTTCGCTTAACAATTTTTATTGTCAAAACTATTTATAACAGTATCTATGCTCTCGTATTCTGGCAAGGTCGCTAAAGAAACGCACCAACTAAAAAGAAATGGAGTAAACTGTTACTCTGTTTGGCCTTTAACAAAGCCACGATAACAAATGCCTTGTGTTAGCAGTTTGTGATTGTATAGAAGTCCTTCTCGACACTAGCTCTGTCTGTTCAGTTCTGGGCTGGTGATCCTTAGAGTAGAGGCACATGAATAAATTTAATAGACGGATGATATGGTAGTTTCTTTTCGAAGGCCTAGACTAAACTTATTGAAGATCTGCGGCAACACCGAGATGGCTGGCGCACGTAGAAATACTATTAATAAATGTTCGATTACGTATTTTTTAATACGCTGCAACAAGAAGTTGGCGTGACTAAAGACTAGACGAATTAATGACATAGCATGGTAAATGTAAGCATAACAGTCGGCGTAAATACTTAGTGCAGTAAGGGTAAAAACAGCAATCACACATAGCAAGCAGTGCAGAATTTGTTGAGTGGTAATTGCATCGCGCTAATAAAGATTCAAAGTCGCACGTAATTGGTCAACGGTGTTTTTTGCGCTTACTCATTGGACCACCGAATTAAATTTTAAACTTACTTTTGACAATATGTTACCGAATTAATTTGAGCCGTTATATACTTGTACCTGCTCAAGAACAATTCACCGACATATTGCGTAAATGAAATTCAAATTTAATTTACGCGGTACCAATTAAAACAAGCGAAATATGCGGTTAACCAACGGCGTGCGAGCTTTCGTTTTCACGCTATATAAGCACAGTGCATTTACCATGCTAGTCAGTATTCACGTTTGATATCTTCTGTGCACTACGTGTGCGTGCTGTCTCCTATCATTCTGACTTTTCAACTACGCTGACTTCTGAAAATGCTTCACACGCAGAATCATCTAGTCACGCCAATCTTGTCGCTGCACAACTAGTGCGACGAAACAACATTTACTCATTGGACCTTTACGTGTGCCAGTCACCACGGTATTGTTGCAGATATTCAACGAGACAATACTCAGTCTTCACACAGTCTCTTGGCGCTGATGTCAACGACACAACAGAAGAAACACCAGCCAGCCCTCCAGAGCCGGTCTCAAGTGTTAAGGAGTATTTCTAGACATTAATTTCTCGGCATCTGCTAAAGAACGCAGTTCCGGACCTAATAAGTTCCACCAACAGTACTATATCTCCACCGTCTTGGCACCTCTTAACTTTGTGAACGTCGTAAGGAATATACTTAAAGCCGGGGACCACGCCAGGATACTGAGAGCAGTACTACTTTCTAGACTCGTTTTTATTTCACAAACTTTTGGCATAAATTTCAATCGACTGTGTTTCTTTTTTAATTTTTATTATTATGGGTGACAGTAAATTGACGTTAGTACATACCACATTATTTACTCTGGTTGTGAATCTTCTTGAATCGAGGTCTAGTAGGCATTTTTCGTTGGGAAGGAAACAATTTTTGAAGGTAAAAACTGCGAAACTATAAAAAACTGTACACCGTTGTGATCTCGTCATTTTTTGCCAAATTAGAATAAATTGAATTATGACTTTTTTGATTTTGTGAAAGCCCATTACTTTCTTACTGGTAAACTGTGATTTGTAATATTGTGAAAGAGCATTGCTTTTATTTTTGATTAGATCCTGATTCCGTCAGTTTCAACTGTGAACGCAGATTTTCATTTCGTCAATTTTCTGCATTCGTTTGTGCTCATCCTATCAGTTTCAACTGTGGAAGCAGATTGTGGTTAGCGTTTCATTTCACGTCTTTTCATACATTTAATTTTGCTTATAAATTTATGATTTTAAGATCCCGTAAGATTGTTAAAATTACCTGATCTGCGTTTTGACTAACGCAGCTTTCATTGTTCCAATAGTTTTATTTTTCTGAAATACTTCGGCTAAACTTGTCGATAGCCTTCACCAGTCAGCTTTTCTTCACAAGTTTAAAAAATGAAAATAATGAATCAAGTTTCATTTGTTTAACTTGCGAGGAAAAGCTGACTGATGATCGATAAGCTTAGCCGAAATATCTTATAAAAAACTACTGGAACAATGAAATCTGCGTTAGTCAAACGGCAGATCAGGTAATTTCAATTAATACAGGTTCGCAAAAACAATTTTCATTCAAGATTGTTAGGATGTGAGGTCCAATTTTGGATATTGATGTTCCTGATTGGGATGAAGATTGCGATCTATTCTTTACGCGCGTAGTCTCTGCTTTCTCCCCGTTTCCAGATTATGACAGTCATCAAAAGCTGTCAGAGGTTTAGGCTAAACTTCCTTCAGAATTGCATCAACGGATTTATCTGAAGCTTCAGACCATTATAAAATAGCACAATACCATTTTGGGCCTCCAAAATGAAGTAGAATTCTAGCTGAGTTCCTCTAAAATTGAGCAGACATGCCAAAACTTGTCCCCCATTGAGATTTTAAGGGAATTGCGGAAATATTTGTATAAAACAAATATTTATGATCGTGAGGCTAAGGTTCGTTTTAGTAACAATCTTCCCTTGTCAATAAAATTGCTCGCCAGACAGCTCCCAAACTCTCTCTCTCTATAGAACCTAAATTAAATTCATCATCCTTTTGTTCTTCCCCGCAGTATGATGAGGCATCACCGGCTCCAGAGAGGAGCAATAGCGAACATGGCTGAATGTTCCTATGAAGCGATTCGGCCATAGGCGAATATACCACAGACGCTAAACTGACAGTGTCAGTCGCAGTGACCAGTCTACTTGTTTGCATGACCCGGACAAACAGCGAAACAAACTTCTGCATCTTCTTGATTTTAGAACTGGCGAAGAATTCATCGTAGACACAGGTGCAGCAGTCTCAGTTCTCAAGAGTGATTCAATGGCCAAGATGTCGCTAGGCGTTTTACTCGCAACAGCTGCAGGGGAGCCCATACCTATTTATGGCAGCCGGTATCGCACACTCAACATAGGTTTACGGCGTAAATTTACTCACAACTTCATCGTCGCCAAGGTCTCACACATTATAATAGGCCTTGATTTCCTTTTGAAATTTTGGCTCATTGTTGATCTTGCCAATCGAAAGATCATCGACCCCTCCACCGGACTTGAGCAACGTTTTTAGACACTTGCCTCCGAGCGTTTGGAGTTACAGGTCATTCAGCCAACCCCAGTGCATCATTCAGCAGAGATTTCAGCAGCTCTTCGAGAACACAAGTCGCTTTTTGATCTCAGCAAGTCAGAGCTACGAGTCTCCAACACAATGCACCATATCGTCACAGAAGGACAACCTATTGCACTCAAGAAGCGACCACTGGCCACTGCTAAACTGAAAGCTGCACAAGAGGAATTTTCAAGGATATTGGAAGAGGGAATCATCAGACCATCGAAAAGTTTATGGGCGTCACCACTGCACTTTGTCTCCAAATCAAACGGATCGTACAGAGCCTGTGGAGATTACCGCAAGTTAAATTCAGTGGCAAAATCTGATGCATATCCCATTCCCATTATTAACACCTTACTCGTAAAAACTCAACGGCAGCAATTTCTTCTTAGTGATTGACCTCAGACAATCATTTTATCAACATCATTCGCAGTATCAGATTTGTTGATTTCACAGATCATATACCATTAGTTAGCGCACTTCAAAACGCGACTTCAACTGTCGCCAAGTACCCTGCTAGTGTAGAAAGACAGCTTTCTCGTCTGAGCGAATGGCAATTCGACATATTTCATGTCAAGGGCGAACAAAAATTCATTAAAGACGCACTTTCCAGGCCAGATGTCTCGCTACAACCACCTTCGCCAACGCCATTCAATGCCAGCACCGTGAACCCCAGGGAATCTGCGCTAACGCCATCCATCCTGCGAACAGAACAGCGCGGTGACACTCACATTCATAGATCAGTAGCCCGTCAACACCAAATTCGTATGCTGTCTTTATGGAAGTCTTACCTATTGTTTACTTCACGGGTACGCAGCCCAACAATCCAGTTCTGCCGACCAGACTTCAGAAAAAAATTTTTCGACTCAATTTACTCAATTTCCAACCCAGGAAGCTAAGCGACTGTCCGACTTCTTACAAATCGTTTATGGGGTCATAGACTCAGACAGAACGCTAAACGATGGGTCTCCGAGTGTGCCATTTGCCAGAAAAACTAGATCACACGGCATACCCGTTCTAAGTTGCAACAGCTACCTTCTAACTATGCTTGATAGATTTACACGATGGCCTGCGGCATTACCTCTTGCACCATTTCTGAAGACGAAGTAACTAACCGGTTTATCTCTGCATGGATATCTTGTTATGGAGTTTCCGATGAGGTCATTACTGACAGAGGCACTTGCTTCTCATCGGATCGTTTCAAAACCACTATGCAGTTCATGGGATGCATCTTACACCAGACGACTGCCTACCATCCCCCATCTTACGGTATGGTAGAGAGATTTCATAGGAAACTCAAAGCTGACTGAGCATCCTCGTCCATCAATGACAACTAGGTCGATGAATTACCTTTAGTTCTGCTTGCTATAAGTTCCCGCACTTGTGAGTCCATTAAAACGTCTGCGTAACAACTCTTGTATTGCATGGGTCAACGCCTGCCTAGTCAGCTCCCACGCCTACTACCTGCACAGGATGGCCCACAAGACGAAGCTACCCGCCTCCGACTTCATTTCTGTGACATGTCTGAACAGCAGCCGAGACGTACGCCTCGTCTTATCTTCGTTAACTTGCAACTCCACAGCTGCAAGAGAGTACTAGTTCGCAAAGACACTGCTGTTGCACCACTACAAACAAAGTATCGCGGTCCTTGCCCAATTTTGCTCAGACAGCCACAATACTTCATTATCATGCAAGGTGCGACAACTACATCTGTAAGCATAAAGAGATCGAAACCGTTTATCGAACCGCCTGATCCTGAGAGAACTCCACCTGCTACACACGTCTCAGGCTCCATCTGCCTACAATCTCAACCTATCAATAGCTTGCTTTGCATAACGCGTAACTGATATTTTAACATTAATTTTTCGTTATTCTACGTATCAAGTTTTTAACTTTACGCGCATCACATGCGCCCTATGACACGCAACGTGACCTATGAATCAACATGATTCATTATTTTCCTTCTCACACTCAATTGTTTCACGTGGTATGACCAGTTGCTCTTAGCTAAAAATTGTGTAGCATTTTGAAAAGTTCTTTGGTATTATGCCATCTCTGAGGCAATGTTCGTGTACACTATATATCGTTACCTTTTGATTTTCATGTATATATTTCTACATTGTAACTTATGGCTCACACCTGAGCTCACATTGCCTATTTTGGTATGACCAGCTACTTAGAGCTAACGCCTTTGTGTAGCAAAACTAAGTAGTTATCGGCTTCATATCATGGTACAGGCCACTTTCAATGCATATCTCAACTTCATCAGTTGCACAGTGACCACTCTACGAATATCATGACCACAACTTCGAGCACACACTAGCTTCTTTGGTCGTATTCAAACACATTGATGGCGATCCAACCTGCCCAGGTTTCAACTTAAACCTGGCAACCTCAAGGGCAATCTACCTTGAAATCCTCATGCTGCGGCTCCTAAACCTTATACAATTCTATTTTGCCTCACGCGGTATGACCGGCAACTATAGCTAACAATTTGAGTAGCGATTCCTAGTGGTTATTTGGCATCATATCATTGTTGAAAAAACCAACAAGCATATGTCAGCCCAGCATTTACGAGCTATGGGCAGAATAATATCCAGTTGCTTAACTTGGGTTGAACTCTGCCTTAAATTTCTTATCACGCCTCGCCAAGAGTAATGTTAATCTTTTATCAAAGAGGAAAGGGATGTAACGGCTCAAGAACAATTCACCGACATATTGAGTGAATGGAATTCAAATTGAATTTATGCGGCACCAATTAAAACTAGCAAAATTTACCGTTAACCAATGGTGCGCTAGCTTTCGTTTTAAAACTATTTAAGCGCGGTAAATTTATCATGACAGTCAGTGTTCAAGTTTGCTTTCTGCTGTGCGCTACGTGTGAGTGCTGTCTCCTTTCATGCTGAATTTTCACCTACGATGACTTATGGTCTTGCTTCACACACAGTGGCAATTTAAGTCACGCCAATCTTGTTGCTGCACAACAAGTGAGACCGAGCATCATCTACTTATTGGACCTTCACATGTGCCAGATACACGGTGTTGTCCCTGATCTTCAACGAGACAATAATTAACATTCACATTGCCTCGCGCCACTGATGGCAACGCCACAACAGAAGGAACAACAGCCACTCAACCAGAGCTGATCTCAAGAGTCTAGGAGAATTTCTAGACACTTCTTCATAAACTTACTTTCTCGGGATTTCCCGAAGAACGCAATACCGGCCCTAATAAGGGCTCCCAACAGTACTAAACTCAGCCATCTTGGCACCCAACTGACTTTGTGACGTCGTACGGCATTAACTTGAAGCCTAGGCGTTTTGCACTGCATTTGGTTTTCTCTACATTTTGGTTTAAAAATTCTTGATCTTCACAATGAACACCTGCTACAATTTTGTGTTTGAATCGTACATATTAGGAATGATCTGGAACAAGTAGTTTAATAATTCTGCTTGTTGCGTCTTATTTATTTCCAGATTATTTGATTCGGGTTTATTGCTAAGTAAAAAGTGCACAATCCGTTGCTTAATAAAAGGTTATCAAATACATATTTAAGTTCAATCATTATTGATGCTAATCTTAAGTTTCAGGACACTACCAAATTAGCTCAAGACATTGCAGACATAAACTTAGTAACTATGAACGAGAACGCTAGCTTATCAGACTCAAATGGGTGTTTTAGGACTGAAACCGACTTTGCATCTATAGGTTTCTCGTTAACTAATAGGGTTGGAGCCTCTACAAAATTTGGCGACTTCGCCAGTTCAAAAATATTCTGTCTTTCACCGTATAAATCCGAAAAACATTCAAGTTGGATCGGGGATGCACAAATGCTATTCAAAGCTTACCTGATTGTGAACACTATGGGGAAATGTCCTGCAGTATGGATGGCATTGCCAGAGAACCTTAGAAGCACCTTGAATAACTTAAGAAACAGAACTGTGAAAGAAGAACCGTATAATGAATTTCAGTTGTTTATGGTCAAAATTCAACAAAGATATCAGCTTGAAAGTTTGGCACAAATGTGCGAATTATTACACCTAGTGAAGATGGGGCGCCAAATACCATCAGAGGTTTCTAGACGACTTTGTGCGAAAGCTTCCGGGTTGAATATATCTAGAGGTGTGGTGAATTCTATTTTTATAGCTGAGCTACCATCCAGGCTTTGAGCCACACTATAGGTACTTGAAACAATGAATGTTGATTGGCCAAGTGAACTCAGAGGGCTAGACGAGGTGTATACACATCAGGAACCGCAGGTGCATGCTGTAACAGTTAGATTTTTTTATGGTTCAGCCAGGTAGGGCAGATACCGAAACCATCCAGACTCTACAAGAAAGTGTGCGTTCTTTATGTAGATAAGTTGCAGGTATACAAAGAAAAATGGATGATATAGCGAACGCTATTTTGCAACTTCAGAGTCAGGGCAGAAATACTAGACGTCAAGGGAGTCACTCGCATTAACTCTTTGATTGGCCGCGCGAATGTTGTAAGGTACATTGTGAATTCGGACTAAGTGCCAAGTGCAAAAGATAAAATTGCATATACTCGCGTTTAGGTGGACCCAAATGAAAAGGAAGCACTAAACCGGAACGGAGAAATTCATCACCGGGAAAAGGATAAAACCCCTGATAGAAGGAGCCGTAGTGGGAGGGGTTCCATTGCAAAGGCTCCCAGAAACGCCTTTAAAAGGCATACTTAAGGCAAAATCAAAACGTACGTCAATATCAAAGAGCACTAAAACAGACGGCAAGAGGGTTGGATTCTTCCTAAGCGGAGTTCTTGAAAACAGTAATAAATTCATTAAAAGGAATGAATTAACTGGATTGTAATTTTTCATCGACACAGGTAAGTAAGCATAGCTAGGTCAGATGTGGTGAAAGCAGATTGCTCCACATTTGATTGTCAACTATAGACCGCAAATGGTAGTCTGAAAGGAATTAAAGAGATAAAAGAACTGTCAGTAACCTTAGGACAGAAATCTTCTATTACATAGAACTTTCTGGCAGCGGACGCCAAGGACCATACCATTGAGATGGATTTCTTGACTCACTTCAAACTGACTCTAGTTCCCAAATTTAGGACTATCGCAGAAGGCGTAGGGGTGTTAACACATACTGAGTCTAACACTTCGGCAGTTAAAACAAACCTTTTACCCCGTCCCACGGTCGCACATGACTTTGCCGACATCATCGAGAAACACTTTGCAGTGTTTCAACCTTTCAGTGCCAAAAGAACAGGATTGAGGACAGGAATAGAACACTAAATTGTATTGGTGGCTTCATTGTCTTGTTCACCAAAGGCCCAACCATTAGCACAACACAAGAAACAAGTGTCTGAATTTCACCAATTGCACAAAGAGGGAATTTGTAGAAGATAAAATTGCAATTTTTCCTCCCAAAAGTGGTAGTTCCAAAACCTGGACCGAGACAATGGAGGAAATTTGTAAATTGTCGTCTATTAAACGCAGTGACGAAGAGCGATTCTTATCCTCTCCCTAACCAGAGTATTCTGCTCCGGATATGAGGATTATTCAATTTTAGATCTCCAGAAAGCGTACTATCAGATACCGGTGGAGGAAAGTTCTGTACCACTCAACGCAGTTAGATTTCCAATGGGAGATCGCACGAATTACTGCAAATGCCTTTTGGTTTGAAGAATGTCAGTCAGATATTCCAGCGTTTGACTAAAGAAGTCTTTCAGAACTGTCCATTTGCGAGGGTGTACATAGTCGACATAATTTTTTTAGTCGATCAAGTGATGAAAATCGTAAACGTTTGGAAACGGTTTTGACCAGGCTGGAACAATATGGATTAGTGGTCAAACCCAATAAGAGCAACCTTGGCTTCTCTTCAGTTAAGTTTCTTGGACATGTACTTTCGAAAGACGGAATTAAACCTTTGAAGATTATATCCAAGCTTTTTTTGAAATTTGATTGCGGAGTGCCAACTTCATATTTTATAATGCCGCGTTTTGCGTACGCGGGTAGTAGCTTTGCACGGACAGTTTCACAAAGATCCGATTTATCACAATTTCCAATTTCGTTTTGTTTTCGATCGGGCTAAGTTTGTATTTAAACGAACATTGGTTGCGCGGTGGTGATAACAATTATTATAATCAAGGTTGCGATCTTGATATAAACACCTGACCCATTAATTACTTACATATGTCAGTATAAACTAAGAATTGTATAGTGTAGAAAAGGCAATTCATCCAGTAGACGGTTTCGTCCTTATTGGGAACTCATCAAGTACTGGCCAGAATTTGCCGCGAACAGGATACGAACCTAGGCACGTCTGCTTCGGAATCTGGTGCTCTAACCACTGAGCTATCCTGCCGCACAGTCCACTACACACAATTTTCAGTTATATACTAACTAATGTAACTTGGTTAGTTAATTTTTCCTTTAGGTGGAGCTCATGTGGCATACATTCAGACCCAAAGTTCCAACTAACCATGCCCAATCTGTCATTAATGAACAGAAACCACACTATTTTGAGATGTGGTAATGAAATGAACATTTATATAATTAAACGAACATTGGTTGCGCGGGTGGTGATAACAATTATTATAATCAAGGTTGCGGTCTTGATATAAACACCTGACCCATTAATTACTTACATATGTCATTATAAACTAAGAATTGTATAGTGTAGAAAGGCAATTCATCCAGTAGACCGGTTTCGTCCTTATTGGGAACTCATCAAGTACTGGCCAGAATTTCCCGCGGACAGGATACGAACCTAGGCACGTCTGCTTCGGAATATGGTGCTCTAAACTCTGAGCTATGCTGCCGCACACTACCCTACACACAATTTTCAGTTATATACTAATTAATGTAACTTGGTTAGTCAATTTTTCCTTTAGGTGGAGCTCATATGGCATCCATTTAGACCCAAAGTTCCAACTAACTATGCCCAATCTGTCATTAATGAACAGACACCACATTACATGGGGAAGTGGTATTGAAATGAACATTTATATAATTAAACGAACATTGGTTGCGCGGGTGGTGATAACAATTATTATAATCAAGATTGCGGTCTTGATAAAAACACCTGACCCATTAATTACTTACATATGTCAGTATAAACTAAGAATTGTATAGTGTAGAAAGGGCAATTCATCCAGTAGACCGGTTTTGTCCTTATTGGGAACTCATAAAGTACTGGCCAGAATTTGCCGCGGACAGGATACGAACCTAGGCACGTCTGCTTCGGAATCTGGTGCTCTAACCACTGAGCTACCCTGCCGCACACTACACTACACACAATTTTCAGTTATATACTAACTAATGTAACTTGGTTAGTTAATTTTTCCTTTAGGTGGAGCTCATGTGGCATACATTCAGACCCAAAGTTCCAACTAACCATGCCCAATCTGTCATTAATGAACAGAAACCACACTATTTTGAGATGTGGTAATGAAATGAACATTTATATAATTAAACGAACATTGGTTGCGCGGGTGGTGATAACAATTATTATAATCAAGGTTGCGGTCTTGATATAAAAACCTGACCAATTAATTACTTACATATGTCAGTATAAACTAAGAATTGTATATAGTGTAGAAAAGGCAATTCATCCAGTAGACCGGTTTCGTCCTTATTGGGAACTCATCAAGTACTGGCCAGAATTTGCCGCGGACAGGATACGAACCTAGGCACGTCTGCTTCGGAATCTGGTACTCTAACCACTGAGCTATCCTGCCGCACACTACACTACACACAATTTTCAGTTATATACTAACTAATGTAACTTGGTTTGTTAATTTTTCCTTTAGGTGGAGCTCATATGGCATCCATTTAGACCCAAAGTTCCAACTAACCATGCCCAATCTGTCACTACTGAACAGACACCACATTACATGGGGAAATGGTATTGAAATGAACATTTTATATAATTAAACAAACATTGTTTTTTTTTTTTTTTTTTTTTTTTTTTTTTTTTTTTTTTTTTTTTTTTTTTTTTTTTTTTTTTTTTTTTTTTTTTTTTTTTTTTTTTTTTTTTTTTTTTTAATACTGTTTGTTGCGGAGAACTAATATATATGCAAGTACGTATTAGGTGTTGCAAACCTAGTAACAAATTAGCAGCATGAAAGGAAAGTATAATCTCATGCACATTAGTTTTGTGCTTACTGGCTACAACAAACAGTATTTAATCTGCATCTTGTTCCGTTTGTACTGATTCCTAAGTAGGATGACTGTGGCATCATATTTGTCTGACAGATATGTTTTGAAGGGTTGTTGCGCAGTGCGAGCTTTATATGATGAATTTCCGCGAGTTGCACTTGCTAGTTGCGTTCGCGAGTTGTTATTTTGCACTATCAGTTTCACAAATATCCGATTGATCGCTATATTCCAGTATGCATCTGTTTTGTCATCGATCAGGCTGGGTGCGTATTTGTCCCCTTCTTCCGAAGGCTTCAACATCGTTCATATTAACAACTGAAAATGCGGTGTTAAACAAACTTTGCTTACTGGCTGCGTTTCAGTGCATTCTATCCAGTACCATCATCAGGCCACTATACAAAGCATAATACTCACAATAGCAGATTTAAGCAAATGTGGAAGACGCACCAAGCTTGATCGAAGACAAAACAAATGCATATTGGAAAATGGTGATGAATCGGATCTTTGTGAAACAGATAGTGCAAAGCAACAACCCGCGAACGCAACTCGCGGAAATTCAACAAATCACCTAGAGGTTCGAAACGCTTAGGATATAATAAAGAATAGAAACGATAAAAATAATGTAAACTATGAATTAAACGAGTTTGAATACTGAAATGTATTCTAATCAATAGCGTTAAAAATGAGGTTAGATTTGATTGATTATTAAATTAATACATCTCTGCAGATATCCCGTCATGTCTCAGAAGGAATCATATTCTGGAAACTAAAGAGCACTCCTAGACTAGGATACAAACTCCTAAATGATTACAGTAAATATAAAGATAAATTAAAGCTCATATTACCGATGGATAAAAATGAGTTTAATTTCTCGATGAAATGTAAGAATTATTTGGTCATTTGATATGAAATCCATAGAATGAAAGCAATATTATGGATCTAACTGGTCTTTTGGGTAACCAGGAACCAGGAATTGTTATTTACAATGATGTGCTGATAATTGTGATCAGCAACATAACTTCTTGAAATTTTTACATTTACTATCTGTATAATTATACTGGAAAATTTATGCATTATATCAACATGTTCGTCAACATTACAAATAAACAGTTGCTAGTCATTTTTCTCATTTATGTATAATATTACACTTGATTTGTACCTTAATCTTTCCAATTATCAGGTCAGAGAAATTTGATGATAAATCTATTATTATTTGTTTCATAAATTATTTTATAAAAGAAATTAATTAAAAAGACTGTCTTCCATTATCATAATAATTTTATCAAGATTGATATAGAGAATGCAGGGATGTTACTGCTGGATTTTTAGATTATATATCAAAATTATAGAGATTTACTTATTTATACGAGACTTATCGGACCAATTTATGTGATGTAATATCTTTTATGTATTGTACATTTACTAATATTGTTATCTATTTGATGAAGCATGTGTTTCTTGAATCAAAATAAAGATATTTTATTCTAATCCATTCTAATTGGTAAGACCGTAAATCTTAATTACTCCCGCAGAATGAATTCCCAGATTACCTGATTAGCAGATTTAGACTTTACCGTCCCGCATATTGCTGATAAAAAAATGTGGTAGCAAAACGAATGAAGCAGACGACGAGCTAATACGTCAAGGTCCACTGAAGAATCTGAATGATTCCCCCAACAATTTAGTCAAGCAAATTGAGGAAACGCAAGGATCAGATCTATTTACGTTAAAGTTGGCTAAGGGAAAAGGCTATGCTCACAAGTCTCTAAGCTGCAAATGGTTGTTATGCGAAACGTCAAGAGACCAAACGTAACCATATGTGTCGTTGGAGTTATGCGGCAAATTAATTCAACAATTACACGATTTTGGACATCCATCCGTAAAAGCCATCATTCGGCTAATTACTGACAGATATGTATGGCCGCATATGTCTAAAGACATACGGGCTTGGGTAAGAATCTGAGCCAATTGTTAAACCTGTACGGTTTGGAGACATACTAAACTGAGAAAAGAAATATTTGGATACCAACTTGACGGTTCAGAAATATACATATAGACGGCCAGAACTATAGGTTAACAGTGGTTGATCGTTTTAGTCATCAATTTGAAGTACCGATTTTGAAAAAGATGACTGAAAGAAGTCTTGTTCGCGTTCCTACATAATTGGATATCGCGTCATGGTGTTCCGGTAAGTGTCACCAATGTAATCGGTAGTCACTTTATGTCAAAACTTTTCATCTGGGGAATAAATGTATTGTATACTTGCGCATAAAATACATGCGTAAATGGAATTGTAAATAAGCTTCATCGTGAACTGAAAGCTGCGTTGATGTGTACTAAAGGAACAATCTGGGTACGCGATATTCCTTTTGTATTGCTTGCCACGCGCAACAGATATAGGATACCAGTAGGAATTTCAATAGCAGAATTGGTATATGAAGCACCAATAATGATGCCTGGAGATCTTCTACTAGACACTCCATGTAGTCTTGATTGGGCTTTATTTACATAGATTGGTGTATAGGAGCACTTAGAGATAATATGTGTCATTTGGCTTCGACAAAGATCAGAAAAGTAAAAACTAGGTGCTATGTGTCCTCCGTTATAAGATCGCTCTCGCATGTCTATGTAGCTATTGAAAATAGGAAGAACTGCCTGACTCCATTTTAGAAAGGATCGTATAAGGTGAAGACGATCACAGACAAAAATTTCGTCAAAGAAGTAAATTTCCAAGAAGATTATCTTATGTTTGATCGTTGCATTCCCCAGTTTATCTGGATTGAAGCTAAGACTGAAGGTCTAGATGAGTTGAAGGAACACCGTTCCGTGAAAGTGTCTTATGTGTGCAATCCAAATATACGAGCGCAGAATTTAAACCAGCAACTATCACAAGACGCGTTGTCCACGATATCGACAGCATGCTCATCTGAGCTCCAAGATCATCACCCACGATGTAAGTCAGACGAACAAGCTGTTGCAATAACCACCTTTGAGACTAAAAACACACCAAGTGTCCCATATTGGTCTGGTATTAATTCAACAGAACGTCCTCGCCGAAGCGCACGTACTAGAATGGAGCAGTCAGCACACTGATGGAAGCAGACTTCCAGCAGAAGTGTACATAAAATAACTAATATTTGTAAATTTGTTTAACAAAAACCATGATCTTTATCCGCGCAAAATCCTATGTACACTTGGTTAAAAATAAAGCATGTGTGTGATATTTACAAATAGTTGCTGATGGGTTGAAAACGTTGATTAAAGAACTGACTACCCAAGTGAACAATTTGACTGCAGGATAAGGTATAATTAAGTTATCGATTGGATGATACATTCATAAAAAAATATGATGGAATCCGCATAAATGACCAAACCAATATAGGTGGACACATTAATGTCGACCGCGCCAGGATGGGGAATCAGAAAGAAATATGCCGGTTTTTTCAGCCCAATCGACGAGTATATTTTGTGACCGTCATCAGAATTTAAGCCAAAGCTTGCATCCCTGGATGTGGAAAGTCCACAGGTGTGGTTCAAAAAATTGAAGCATCAGTTTGAGCACAAGAATTCATTTTATTAGCACCTATTGTGCGCGTGGCTGTCTGGGAGTTAGTTGATCGGACAGAAGCAGTCCAATTAGAATTGCCAGTCGACCTCACGTACGAAGAGTACAAAATATGTGTGTTAGATCACTTCCGAGCCAGGCCACAGGAGGTGTTTTCAGAATTGTACAGTCTCAAATCATTAATAGGTGAGATGCTCCTTGATACCATGGCACGCATCAAATGGTGGTGTTCCAAGCTAACCGAATCTTTACCCGTGTTGCAACAGCATGAGGTCATTATCTTTATGCTACTGAAGCCTACCAGATACGGTGCAATATCCAGTGCATAGGGAGGCCTAGAAGAAAGACTTCAGGCTATTTAATGTTCGGCCATGATGACAAACAAAGTGGCAGCTGCAACTCCACACATGGGTACGGTTACAACATCTAGCAGGAGGGACATATCTTATTGGAATTCTTCGCGGCGTAATCAGCAAGTCCGCGACAGACGGAAACAGCCAGTGGTGTGGAAGAAAAGTCAATATATAAGGACAAACACTTCGATGAATACATCTTCTAAGCATCAGCGAAACCAGTATAGTGCTCCTAGCGAACGGCTAGTTCAATGGGGAAATAGGGTCCACTATCTCACAATTAAGGATATTTGAAATCAGGACAAAATATTAATCATTTGGAGGCTTCGATGAGTAGATCGAGAGAAGACCAACAGAATAACCTAAAAAGTGTTCTGAATCAGACGGCTTTTGAAGAAAAAAATTATGTGAAATTTTGCCACATGTAAGGATTTTTATTAAAATAAAATTTTAATGCAGTTGGATACTGGAGCTGATATGTCGGTATTACCAATGTCTTCGGCATGAAACAATGTAAAACCTCCGAGAGCAAATTTGTTTCAGACATCGGGCGCGTCGATGGTGGCTGCGGGCGAATGGAACACGAAGTTATTAATAGGTGACAATATCTACCATATGTCTTTTGTTGTAGCAAAAACTCAAACGCACTTATTGGTACTTGATTTCACTAGAAAATGAGTTAAAACGATAGACTGTCAAAATAAGCATATATGCATATCGAGCCCTGAAAGCATCAATTCAATAAAGTCTATAGGTATCCTTAAAGAGCAGGAGGAATCCAATTGTCTGCCCTAGTGGTGGAAAAATCTTCAAATCCAATAAAATTTTACATTCCAACTTCATGATTGCAGCGAATGTGCAGGGCCGACGGTCGACCTTTTTAAACTATAGCTAGAACTAAATGAAGGTTACGACCCACCAAAATATATTGTGCTCTTCCAAAGAAATTAGCAACAGCGACTTGAGCACCAAAAGAAATGATAAAAGCTGGCGTTCTTAAACCATCTTCAACTCTTTTTCGAGCTCTAATGATCTACGTTATGAAAAATGATGGTTCGCTCCTACCGGCGGCTGAATTTTGGCAATTAAACTCGGTGACTAAACCTGACTCGTATCCAATGACGGCTCTGCGTGATCTGTTCCTACAGCTAGCGTGATGCAAATGGTTTGCCGTGCTTGATCTTAAACAAAGATTTTGGCAAATAAGCGTGTGGCCCGAAGACCGATGGAAACTAGCGGTGCAGGTACCCCAAGGTCATCTCCAGTTCACTCGGGTAACATTTGGTCTTAAATCGCACCGAAAAATTTCCAAAGAATGATGGACTCCTTCGTGTTTGACTTAATTTGTACAACAGCTCACTAGGACGATGTTATTATATGTGCTACTACTGAACACGAGATACATATTAGGCTGCAGAAGATGTTGACCAAAGCTGTAGAATGGCGATTACATTTAAATCCGTAAAAGTTCAGATAGGTCGGGAAGTGCGGTCCTGGGTCACTCAGTCTCAATGGAGGAATGTATGCCGTTAGATTTGAATTTACAACCTATCAAGGATTATCCGTGCCTACTACTAGAAAACAATTGCGAGGGTTTATTGTCATGGTGAGTTTCTATAGACCATATATTGTAGGGAGGGCGGTAATGGAGTAACGCTTGTCTAAGTTAAAAAGTGCCAAAATACGGTTTTCTTGGACAGAAGAGGTTCAGTAAATGCTTATGCTATGTAAGAAGAAATTAATGAACGCAACAATTTTAACTTTCCCGATAGATACTGTGTCAATTGTTACAGACGCCTCAGATATAGGGATAGGAGCAGTGTTTAAAGCTGATAGACGTCCTGCGCAATATATAAGTCGCACACAAACTAAAGCGGAACAAAACTATACAGTCACTTAAAAGGAATTACTTGCCGTACATTGGGCGCTACGAAAGTTTAAGCCTTTTGTCATCGGTCGACACATAGACGTTTTTACCGACAACAAAGCACCAGTACATTTAAGATCACCGAGTATTGTGAAGAAACGTGTACACCTAGCCATTGGCGAGCTGGAACAATACGATGTATCAATTCATCAAAGAGCCGGGATCGAGAATGCGGCAGTTGATGCGCTCAGCTGAATTTCCGCTGAGCGGGTTTCGGCACTTATCAAAGTATCTGAAGAACAGTGAAAGGATGCCACAAGCCGGGAAATAGTTAATCAGTTAAAAACCGGCACAGCGGTGTCCGCACCATATAAAACGTTGAGCCTGCAAATCGGCCTGTTGGTGCGAAAAGAAGGAAAAACAGTGTAATGATTTGTTCCGGAGTCTATAGGAACAGAACATTGCAGTCCGATTGTATTAGCCTGGCATGTCCATAGAAATTCTTAGCTATTGTCAACAGTGCACTACATGCCAACGTTGTCAGCCACAAAAAGAGAAACTGTCACTCCCATTGATTTGAATGCCACTGCACGGAACTAGTTTCTGCATATCAATCTGGTAGGTCCACTGCCGGTAGCTCGTGACGCGGTTTCCTATGTGTTTTCCATGATCGATAAGTTTACCAGATGAGTCGAGTTTGTACCACTGAAGAAAATCACAACAGACAAAATTATAACGTGCTTGGAAGAACGATGGCTCATTCGATTTGATGCACCACAAGTTATTGTTACGGTCAAAGATGCAAAGTTCGAGTCGAGAGAATTAAATCAGTGGTGTAAAGAGTGCATTCCCGCACAGCCATTTATCACTGGCCAACCAACGCGACGGCTGAGCGAGTCCACCGAACGATGAAAGAGGTACTGTGATATTAGTACCACGTGAGCTGGGGAACGTGGAGAGATAAATTAGATTTGGTCGATCGGGCCATGCACCTTAAAATTTCAACAGCTACAGGATTCGCACCAACGACAATGCTCTATGGAGGGCCGTGATAGTCTAGTGGTTAGGACATTGCGTTGTGGCCGCAAGAACCCAGGTTCGAATCCTGGTCACGGCAGTTAGCTTTTGGAGGCTTAGGGATACGCCTCCATCTAAGATGTCTTTAAAATTTTTATGTACTGAACTAGAAAAAACCTTCAATCCTGCTGATCTTTTCAATTTTGATTATGAAAATACTTTTATCGTGGTTGAATACAAAGATAATTTTGATGGGCAACAAACCTTCTTTAGATTTATTAAAATTGAATTGTTATGCAGTATATCATCATGTCAGTCAACAATAGATATAATCAATTGATAGTTATGATTATCATATTTTGCATAATGCTACACTCAAAATATACCTTAATTTTTACTATTTCGATGATGAATCTATAAATTTTTATATAATCGATTATTGTACAAATGCGATTAATTTATAAGGCCGTTCACTTTTCAATATCATAACAATTATTACAGCTGAATTTTCAGATATTGATATATTGTACATTATAAATAGAGAGAACTACTTATCTATATGAGACTAATTAGATGATCATTCCGTATGTATGTGTTATCCCAGCCTGGCTTCTCAGAGGTTGTCCCATGGTAGAAACCAAAGAGCCTCTAGAAATATGACGACTGCGCCAGGATTGATTATGCAGAATGATTTGCTCTGGACAATGCTCGTGTTAGCCGCAATTACATGGAAAGCAATGTAAGACTCACAATATTCAGACAAGATAACCATTCTGAATGATCGACGACGCAAAATTTTATTATAAACTAAAAAATGACCGATCCCACAAAGATGTTTGCCTCGGCCTGGTTGTCTTTGTCTGAGACAGTGTAAAGAAACTTGTATAAACTCAGGAGATTTATAATGGAGAATGAAACAGTTAATGTGTTTGAGCTTCTAATGGAAGAATGTCACCAACGATATCAACACGGGAGGATAGAAAATATGAATGATTAATTACGTGAGGAAAATATGACAAATCAACTTCCATTTGAATGTATGACAGATTAGTTTCGAAATACATCGAGCTTTATATTTGTGAAGAAGTTGTGAAATGTATATTTGTAGTATAATCGCCTGCTAGATCGACAGCCACTCCGGATGTCTCTGATACATTGGAACAACAGTGAACAGAGATGCTCAAAGGGTTGGATAATGTGAATCGCCAGAAGGAACCTAAGGTGCATGCAGTAACAGCAGATTCACGTGTTGGGCAGCAACTGAGACATCTCTTAGATAGACTCTTGACATTAAAAAATGAATTAAATACCGTCCAACCAGATGTGAGTTGGATGAAACCCAAAGTAGAAAGTTTCAGCAGAGGTAGGTCAAATGCTCGTGGTCAAAGGCAAACCTCCAAGCTTTGGGTAGCGAATCGTGTGAGGGTGATCAATTACCACGCGAGTGGTGCATTTTGCATCGTATATATGCCGAGCTTTGGAAGTGTCAGAACGGAGGATATATGTTACCGTGGTTGAGTGGTCCGCGATGGATAAGAAGTACTCGTCCTGTGGCCCCGCAAAACTCGTCGGAATTCTAGTTGAACCCTCACAAGTAGGAGCAGTAAAGAGGTTGTGCATGCAAGTCTTCAAGGAATGCATAAAGGAGGCATCCCATAATCATCAAAGTTAGGTTCGAGAACTTTGATTGACGATATGCGCAATAGTTCTGTCCATAAATCTGTTTGATTTCGGCTGAACAACAATATTGAAGAGGTTGCTGGCTAAAGCAACAATAAGTTTGTCATAGCGGATGAATTGAGTGATTTAAATTTCTTGATAGATACGGGTGCAGAAGTGAACAAGGTTCAATCCAATGTGGTAAAAATTGATAGACTTGCGTTAGATTATCAAATAGGGACTGCAAATGGAATTCCAATTGAATTTAAGGGTGTTAAAGAATTGTGAGCGACATTGAGGCAGAAGTTTCCATTCACGTGGAATTTTCGGGTCGCTGATATAAAGGATAGAAAAGTATGGAATTTTTTTATCCGTTTTCACTTCGCTTTAGACCCAAAATCCAGGACGATTGGACTAAACCCTGGGATAGTGACTTATGCTGAGACTTAGATCTGGATAGTTAGGTCAGTGAGACTACCCAGACCTGTAGTCGCGGATGACTTGGCGTATGTCATCGAGAAAAAACTGACCGAGATTTAACTATCAACGCTTAACCGAATGGGCTGAAGACAGATGTAGAACAACAAATAGGATTTGTGATACCACTACCCTGGTCGCCGAAGATACAACCGTTAACAAAATATAAGCATATAGTTCCGAATGTGGACTGTATGTGGTTAAGAGAAGAAAGAATTTGTAGGCATTCAAATTCCTACTTTGCATCTCCCATAGCGGTAGTTAGCAAACCTGAACCGGTTCAATGAAGGGTTGTTGGTAATTATCGTACATTGAATTGTGCAACGAAAGGTGGCACGTATCCTATACCGAACCAGAGTACTTTGCTCAGGAATATAATGAGGTATAGGGTTTATACTACGTTAGATCTGTGGAAAGCGTACTATCAAATACCTATTGAGAGAGAATCCATATTGCTCACTGCCATGCGATTTCCTGGAGAAAGATCGCCTGAATTCTTATGAATGCCTTTTGGTCTGTAGAATGCAAGTAAGAAATTCCGGTGTTTGACGGAGGAGGTTGTTCAAGACTGCCCATTTGCTAGATTGTATATTGATGACAACATTATATGTAGTCTGTCTAGGGAGGAACATCGGGAGCACTTGAAAGCCGTGTTATCCAAGCTGCAACCCTTTGCGTTGGTAGTCAAGCCAGAAAAGTACAGTTTTGGTTGCTCTACTGTTAACTTGACACTCAATTTCCAAGGATGGAATTAAATATTTAGAAGGTAATGTCCAAGCGATCAAATATGTGCGATAACCCAGAACTGTAGGCAAATTGCGTAGACTTTTGAGGATGATTATCTTTTCTCGTCGTGTTATACCAGGATAAGCTGGAATTTTAGGGTCGTTAACTAGACATTAATTGTTAAATTTGTTTATTTAAAAAAAGGGAATAACTTCCCCGAACTATTCTTTAACAAATCTCTTTTTGAAACGACCGATTGGAAACAAAATTGGTTCCTTTTTAATTGATAACATTTCTTTCACCCCCAGCTATTCACTTTACTGATTTCGGAGGGCGAAATCCCTCCGGCTGTCATCTAATTTACACTTTTCCCCTCTGGCTTTAAATCTCTCATCTTGACACCCTGATACCACTTCTATTCTCATTTTTCTTTCCATCCATACTTTACCACGTTTTGCTCAACCAATCCTTTTCCTTTCTTTTTCAGCGAAAGACTGGAAAATCAAGTGCCCGCTGGAACGCCAAACGGTTTGCACCGGACACCGACTCCCCCTCGTCTAACATTAGTCACAACCTTGTTCAACGGACGCCAGTGATCCCTTCACGACACACTAGCTTCAATCTAGTCGACTCCATCCTGGTCAATACTACACTTCAGAAATTCAATATCCACGACAAAGGACTCCGTCGATCGACGTCTGCTTCCGGTCCGCCATCATTTTCGATCTCACACAAAAACTCATCTGTCCGAACTCGGACACCTCATGAACTGAACTGCAATTGATCTTGTCTAGTCAAATGGAATTTCTTTTTTATTTTTCACCATATTGAACTATCAGGATTTTGACAGAAAAAATTCTCTTCCTCAACTCATCCACCTGTTATTAAATTAAAAATGTTCAGATCTAATTCCACTTTAGAGCATGTTAAATCTTCCGCCTTATGTAAAATAACATTTACTGATAAATTTAAACCACCATAGCTGATTGTAACGAACTTTATTTAAAAAGAAATTTTTCTTTTATTTTCCAGAACATTCTTTGTTTAAATAATTGATTTTAAAACTGTGCGCTATTTTCAGTTTTTGAGCATCTCGCTCCATGTCTGGTATTGTAAATTTTGGTCTGCTTCATTTTAACATTTTTCCATAGTAAACGATTACATCATTATCAAATATATTTATCCATCAATTGCCTTTTGTTCTGATATAAAAAAAAACATTGAAGAGGAGCCTTGGAACAGGTATATTTGATTTTATCGTTGGGTCACGTTTATACCATAACAGATTATTGCTGAAAGGAACAACCTTCCAACTTTCACTTTCCGATTGCCTAATAGTCAGTGTCGATTTAATTGTTATCTCGTATATTCATGGATTCCGAAATTAAATTTGAGGACACAAGTAGGTTATGATGAGAGTTCTGCATATAGATGCAATAATTTAATAAATCGAGTAAACTATCTTCCTATTGTGTTAGTAGCAATGTTTAAACGGTTTGGAATATAGTTCGTCAGGTCGGTTCTTAGACACAAGTTGCCGTCTTCTCCTAATCAAGACCAGAAGGATTAGGTCTAAGTGCTACGAGCCAACCAACTTTGAATTGGCATTGTATGTCTACAAGTAGACCAGGAAGATTTGAATGACTTCAGTTTAACAATGAATGGCCAAGGAAGTAATCATTTGAATAAATGACAATGAGAAATGGTACCTCTGGATCGTTGCGTTGCACAATTTTTCAGAGTGGACAAAGATACATGGAAGCTAAACCAATAAAAAGCCAAACTTTGGAGGTCGCACCGGACTTGCAGGCTCAGATATTGAGGATGACAGTTAGAAGGAGGCCGAATGAGCAAGACGCATCAGAAAATTCACTGGCATAGCCAAAACAACACGAGCAACATGAATGATCCATCAGTTTGCGGAACACATTTACGACTAAGTATAGTCGCCTTTAAAAACGAGAGGAGGTAAATGTGGAGGTCAATAATAAATAAGCAATTAATTTTTCGCTTGAATTATCTGTTGGTCCTTTATAAAAACATTATACCAAGAAAATAATTCCAAAATAATTTTCATGATTTCAAGCACTTAATTTACTTAAATGCTTTAAGCGATTATATATTTCGTTCATGCTAATCTTCTGCTTACGAATTAATGGTCTGGTGTGCAGCCTTTCTTTGTGAGAGCAAAGTCAACTTATCAGTTATTAACTTCCGTCATGCTGAAATTATATTACAAACTGTTTTTAATACACATATTCTATCGGAACCTATTACTTTTATTACAATGCAGTAGTTGGGAGGCGAAGAAAGACAGGTATTTCAGATGGACTTGGCCTTGCAGTTATATAATCGCATTCAAGTTCGATTGCTGATCTGCATACGATTCCGGCGCATATTTTTTATAATTTGCCATTCGGGAAATCTTCGGTAGAAATTGTTTCTTACATTGACAGAAATGTCAGGCTCAAATGGGGCGAGGCTAGTGTGGAGGAAGTTAAATCCTCCGCTTTATGTAAAATAACCTTCACTGATAAATTTAAACCGCCATAGTTGATTGCAACGAACTTTATTTAAAAAGAATTTTTTCTTTTTATTTTCCAGAACATTCTTTGTTTAAATACTTGGTTTTAAAATTGTGCGCTATTTTCAGCTTTTGAGTATCTCGCTCCTTGACTGGTATTTTAATTTTGGTCTGCTGCATTTTAACATTTTTTCCATATAAACAATTACATCATTATCAAATATATTTATCCATCAATTGCCTTTGTTTTGATATTATTATAAAAATAACATTGAAGAGGAGCCTTTGAACAGAATATTAAGCTGAAAGGAACAGCTTCCGACTTTCACTTTCCGATTGCCTAACAGTAAGTGTCGATTTAATTGTTATCTCCTATACTCATGGATACCGATATTAAATTTGAGGACACAAATAGGTTAGTGCAGGACATAGCGGACTTGAACTTAAATGACGCAAGCAATAATATAAGCATATCAGACTCTACTGTGAATTTTAGGACTTACAGCGATCTGGCATCTATGGGGCTTACAGACACGAATAGGTTAGGGGCCTCAACAAAATTTGGCGACGGCGCCAGTCCAAGAATTTTAAGTCTACCACAGTATATATCAGAAAAACATTCAAGTTGGGTAGGAGATGCCCAAATGATATTCAATGCTTATAATATTTTGAACCCTATGGAGAAATTTTTTGCAGCATGGATGGCATTGCCTAAAAATTTCCGAAATGCTTTGGAAAATTTCAGAGACAGAAATGTAGAAGAAAAGCTGTATAATGCATTTGAGATATTAATGGCTGAAATTCAACAGAGATATCAGCCTGGAAGATCAGCGCAAATGTGCGAATTATTACACTTAGAAAAAATGGGGCGTCAACTACCGTCCGAATTTTATGAACGCCTTTGCACAAAAGCTTCCAGGTTGAATATATCTAGAGATGTAGTCAACTCCATTTTTACAGCTGAGCTACCAATTAGGCTCAGAACAACATTGGAAGTATTTGACACAATGAACATAGATTGGCCAACAAAACTCAGAGGGTTAGACGGCGTGTATAAACAGCAAGAACCACAAGTACATGCTGTAATGGCAGATTCTGTAACGATGCAGCCAGTCAGGGCAGATACCGAAAACCACCTGACTATACAAGAAACTTTGCGTTTCTTATGTAGAGAAGTTGCTAGCTTGCGTAGTGATATTGCACAACTTCAGAGTCAGGATAAGTATAATAGACGGCGAGGGAGTCACTCGCGTCAACGCTTCGAAGTTCCACGCGGATGGTGTAAGGCACATTGCGAATACGGATGCAGTGCGAAATGCCAAGATGAGAATTGTATTTACCCGCAATTAGGTGGACCCAAATGGAAAGGAAGCACAAAACTGGTGAGAGAAATCCATCACCGGGAAAAGGACAAAACCCATGCTAGTTGGAGTCGTAGGGGGGGTTCCATGGCAAAAGCTCCCAGATATGCCTTTAAAAGGGATACTCAAAGCGAAAGATGCGACTAGAGCAAATAGGATAGATATAGAAGGCAAGAGAGTCCGATTCTCATTAAGCGGAGATCTTGAAAACATTGCCGGATTATCCAGCAACAAGTTCATTAATAAGGATGAATTATCTGGATTAGAATTTCTCATAGATACGGGTGCTGAGGTAAGCATAGTTAGGTCAGACGTGGCGGAAACATATTGCCTCACATTTGATTATCAACTATGGGTCTCTAACGGTAGTCCGATAGGAGTAAAAGGGATGAAAGAAATGTCGGTAACATTAGGTCAGAAATCTTCCTTCCGATGGAATTTTCTAGTAGCCGATGTCAAGGACCATATCATTGGCATGGATTTCTTGACACATTTCAAGCTGACATTAGACCCCAAGGCTAGGACTATCGCAGAAGGCGTAGGGATAACAACACCTACTGATTCTAACACGTCGGCAGTTAGAACAGTCCTCTTACCTCGTCCATCAGTCGCACATGATTTTGCCGATATAATCAAGAAGCACCTAGCAGTGTTTCAGCCTTTCAGTGCCAAAAGGATAGGTCTGAAGACAGGAGTAGAACACCTTATAGAATTGGTGGCTCCGTTGCCTTGTTCACCAAAGGCTCAACCATTGGCACAACACAAGCAACAAGTTGCTTTGTCCGAATTGCACCAATTGCGCGAAGAGGGGATTTGTAGAAGGTCAAATTCCAATTTTGCTTCCCCAATAGTGGTAGTTCCAAAACCTGAACCGGGTCAATGGAGGGTTTGTGGGAATTATCGTCTATTAAACTCAGTGACGAAGGGTAATTCTTATCCTCTCCCTAACCAGAGTAATTTGCTCCGAGATATAATGGGATATGATACCACACACCGCAGTCAGATTTCCAGGAGGGGGATCGCATGAATTTCTTCAAATGCCTTTTGGTTTGAAAAATGCAAGTCAGACATTCCAGCGTTTGGCTGAAGAAATCCTTCAGAATTGTCCATTTGCAAGGGCATATATAGACGACATAATAATTTTTAGTCGCTCACGAGACGAACATCGTACGCATTTGGAAACGGTTTTGACCATGCTGGAACAATATTGATTAGTGGTCAAGCATAATAAGAGTAATATAGGTTGCTCTTTAGTGAAATACCTTGGTCATATACTTTCCAAAGACGGAATTAAACCTTTGGAAGATAAGATCCAAGCTATTAAGGACGTAACGGAACCCCGAACCGTACGCCAGTTGCGAAGGTTCTTGGGTATGATCAGCTATTATCGTCGATTCATTCCAGGTCTAGCCGGAATTCTTGGATCGTTAACAAGCCATCTCACTCGTGAAAAGAGCACGATCAAGAAGTCTTGGCATATAAACATGAGTCAAGAAGACCGAGAAAATTTCCAAAAGGCCAAGGATATGTTAAGTGACGTAACCACATTAGCATCTGTAGATTGGGAAAAACCTTTCGAACTAATCACTGATGCCTCAGATGTTGCATTAGGGGCAGTGCTACAGCAAGGAGATCGGGACGTATTAAAGCCGATTGGGTTTTATAGCCGTAAGCTTACTGATCGAGAAAAACGTTATGATACGTTTGGCAAAGAGCTTCTAGCAGTGTATGCCTCAGTGATACACTTCGAGCATTACTTAGATGGTCACAAGTTTAAGTTATTGACCGATCATAAGCCACTGATCAGCATACTTGGTAAAACAGCTAGGCTTAATTACTCTCGTAGAGTAAATTCCCAAATAACACGGTTAGCAGAGTTCGATTTCATTGTGTCTCATATTGCTGGTAAGGAGAATGTGGTGGCCGATGCACTTAGCCGACCGAATGAAGCTGATGTCGAGCTGATATTTCAAGGTCCATTGAAAAATTTAGATGAATCAATTCACGATTTCGTTAGTCAAATCGAGGAAGCGCAAGGATCGGATCCCTTTACATTAGTATTGTCCAAAAGACCAGGATATATTCGTAAGCTCATAAGTGGCAAGTGGTTGTTATGCGAAACATCTAGAAGGCAAACACGACCATATGTGCCATTGGAGTTACGGGCCAAGATTATCCAAGTGTTGCATGACATGGGTCATCCATTCATTAAAGCCACCATTCGATTAATCAACGACAGATATGTATGGCCGCACATGTCTAAAGACAGACAGGTATGGGTAAGAGCCTGTGCGAAGTGTCAAACGTGTAAGGTGTGGAGACATACCAGAACCGAGATAAAGAACATTGGAATACCAAATGAACGGTTCAGACACGTACACATAGACATTGTCGAGATGCCTGAAGTAAACGGAAACAAATACTTGCTGACTATGGTAGATAGATTTAGTCGTCAATTTGAAGTGGCGATTTTAAAAGACATGACAGCGCAAGAAGTTTTGTTCGCGTTTCTACATAATTGGATATCACGTTATGGTGTTTCGGAAAAGGTCACTAGTGATCGCGGTAGTCAATTTATGTCAGAGCTTTTCGTAAGATCCCTCAACATGATGGGAACCACTATAATACATACTAGCGCATATAAACAACGAGAGAATGGGATGGTAGAAAGGCTACATCGTGAACTGAAAGCTGCATTAAGGTGTACTAGTGGAACAAGCTGGATACACGATCTTCCTATAGTACTACTCGGCATGCGCAACAGATATAGGGCACAATTAGGAACTTCCACAGCAGAATTGGCTTATGGTGAACCATTAAGGTTGCCTGGAGATCTTCTAATAGAAACTCCAAGTAGTCTTGATTGGGCTTCTAATTATGTAGATTGGTTTGTAGGAGCACTTAGAGACAAGATTTGTCGTTTGGCCCCGACCAAGACTAGAAAAGCTAAAACCAAATGCTATGTGTCCTCTGATTTAAAATCGGCTTCGCATGTGTATATAACTAATGAGAATATGAAAAACTGCCTGACACCATTTTACAAAGGACCATACAAGGTCAAGAGGATGACTGACTAGAACGTCATCGTAGAAATAAATGGCATTGAGGATTGTGTTACGTTGGATCGCTGTATTCCCCAGTTTATCTGGATTGACGGTGTGACCGAATTAAAAGATGCGTCGAATGACCGTTCCATGGGCGAATCTGAGGTGTGCAATCCCATCATGCAGGCACATAATGAAATGCAGAACTCTGAAGAAGCGTTGTCTAATATAGCAAAACCTTATTCTACTGAATCACAGCATGAAAACTATTTGTCGATACCAAATGATTTTGAAGAACCAGTGAATGTTGTACCGGGCGAAATGACGACGTCAGGGGCGCCAGTATGCACAACTCGTTCTGGAAGATTACATCGTCAGCCAAAGAACTATGATTACGTCTATTATTAGACGCCTTTTTTTGAGAAGGTGGTGTATGTAGAGGATGTTAAATCCTCCGACTTATGTAAAATAACATTGACTGATAAATTTAAACCACCATAGCTGATTGTAACGAACTTTATTTAAAAAGAATTTTTTCTTTTTATTTTCCAGAACATTTTTTGTTTAAATACTTGATTTTAAAATTGTCGCTATTTTCAGTTTTTGAGTATCTCGCTCCTTGTCTGGTATTGTAAATTTTGGTCTGCTGCATTTTAACATTTTTCCATAGTAAACGATTACATCATTATCAAATATATTTATTCATCAATTGCCTTTTGTACTGATATAAAATAACATTGAAGAGGAGCCTTGGAACAGGTATATTTGATTTTATCGTTGGGTCACGTTTATACCATAACAGATTATTGCTGAAAGGAACAGCCTTCCAACTTTCACTTTCCGATTGCCTAACAGTAAGTGTCAAATTAATTTTTATCTCATATATTCATGGATTCCGAAATTAAATTTGATGACACAAGTAGGTTAGTGCACGACATAGCGAACTTGAACATAAGTGACGCAAGCAATAATATAAGCCTATCAGACTCTACTGTGAATTTTAGGACTTCCAGCGATCTGGCATCTATGGAGCTTACAGACATGATGATCAAATGTTTACCAATTCCTTTCAATCTATTTTGGACTGCCATCGTTATATTGTTGTTGTAGGAGAATTTAATAAGGTACATGACTGTGAAATAATCAAACTTTTTTCTAATCATGATTATAAAGGAACCAACTAGAGGTTCGGAATGCTTAGATTGTGTATACTTAGAAGTTGAAGCGTTAAACTCACACAGTTATGATGTATTAAATTATTTTAAAGAATTTGATCATAAACAAATTATTTTACAATGGAACCTTTTGAGTAGCAAAGCACAGAAACCTAATTTTGAAAGTGCACACGTGCAATGTTCCAGAATCAACTGGAATCTTTTTAGAGAATTAAGCTTATCAATTGATTATGAATGTTTTTTATCTGATATATTTAGGGCATCTACATTTACGGATGTTATACCAAAGCGAATCAATAGGAAGTTATGTAAGCTAAGAATCAAACGAGATAATATAATGAAATGTAGTCTTATCAATAGTATTAAAAAATGAGGTTAGATTTGATCGATAAAGAAATTAATTCATCCTTGCTGATAATCCGTCAAAGATCAGAGAGAATTATTTTGGCTAAACTGAAGAGTAATCCTAGACTAGGGTAAAACTCCTCACAGACTACAGTAAATATAAGGAAAAATTATAGCTTATATTACCTATGGGTAAAACTGATTATGAATTTCTCTGTGAATTAGATGAAGTATTTGGTAACCTGTTATGTAATCCACAGAACGAAAGCGATTTCATTGATCTACCTGATCCTTCGGGAAACCAGGATCTAGGACTTGTTATTGACAGTGATGCATTGATAGAATTAATGTTAAAAATAAAATCAAAAAAAACAAAAAGATCACCTTGGTATATCGATTGATAACCTACTTCAATTACCTTTAAATTTTATGAATGCGCTCTGAAATTTTATAAATAGAATTTTGAAGAATGGGAAATTACCAATCGATATACTAACAATAGTAGCTAAGCCTTTGCCAAAAGTAAGTAAGCCAACGTGTGCCAGTGATTATAGATTAATCTCTATTATCCCTTCGTTTTTGAAGATAATAGAACAATTGATACTTGATCATTTAGAACGTATGCTGCCGGTTGATTTCGATATATGCCAACATGGCTTTACGAAAGACAGGTCGACAACTACTAATATGCTCTCTATGTGGAAACATGTAATTACATTAGATGAGAAAACGTGAGATGCATTAATTGTATTCATAGATATCTCAAAAGCTTTTGACACTATATATTTTGATGCTATTTTGAAAGCCATTAATTTATTGAATATTGATCCGTATATTTTTAGATTACTTAGATACTATTTATATAATCAAAGAATGAGTATTCAAGTAAACGATTTGATATCTAAATCGAAAATGGTAACAAGTGGAGTTCCACAGGGATCAAGTTTGGGGCCAATTTTATTTAAAATTGTATTTGCACATTTAGAAACTAAGATCCCTAATGGTCGAGTTTGCAAATTCGCTGATGATTTGAAAATAATCTTTCCAATTGATCCAAATAATGTCGAATTCTCCAAAAATAATATGACACTAGATTTGTATGATTTAAGTAGATATTTGTTAACACTAGGGCTGAGAATAAACAGTAAAAAGACGAGAGCTTTAAAAATAGGTAACAGAAAGAATTTAATTATGTTTATTTTCATGATGCTGGGATTAATGATGTTTTTGAGATTAAACTTATGCAAGAAATTAAGAATTTAGGCATAATTATTCATTGTACGGCTTCTGCTGAGAGACATATTGAAAGGATAGTAGGCAGTGCCAAGAACAGATGGGTATTAATAAATAGAAATATTATATCGCATAAAATAAAATTTAAAATGTTTATAATATGGATTAGACCGATACTAGAATATGCTGCCGCTACTTGGAATCCCTTAACCAAAAGGGTTTGTCTAATAAGATAGAAGCTGTACAAAGAAAAGTTGTGAAACAAATTAGTCCTATTTCCTGAACTATAAACGCCACTAGATTACAGTTTGTATCACTGCATTCTTTATGGTTTCGGAGAATGTGCTATTGCATAAAAGCTTTCCATTCGAACCAGTGGTCTGGTGCCTATATGAATCCCATAAGAAAGAGTCATGAAATTGGAACTAGATCTGGACATTTTGCAATATCTCCACCATTGGTGGGGAATGTTGCGTGCAAGCTATTCTCTTTTTCAAAAATTTACAAATTTACAATCAATTGCCAAAGGGGCTTAGAGAAACGCCTCCAACTAAGATGTTGTAAACGACCCGGCTTCAAGTAAATGCCGTACGACGTTACAAACTCCGTTAAGGTGCTCTGAATAGAGATTTGTTACTGATAGGGGGCCCTTAAGAGGGCCTGGTCGTGCGTTCTGAAATGTTCAGAGTGTGAAGATATCCTAGAGCCTTGGGTGGACTCTGGTTGTTGTCGCTCCCGTGGTCGAGTTGTAATCACGATGTGGATAACGTCGTTCAGGTTCTGCAATTAATTGGCTCGTCTCGCTGGTTGTTCCGCAACAATATTAATCACGGATGTAGCCAATTGTTGGTGAAACTATCAAATCACCAGCGTAGTTATTGACAGCCGACAGAACGCACACGCGTAACGCAAAGCAGAATGCAAATGCGACAACTGACTTGCCTAGTAAATTGCTGTACTTAAATAGCATGCCATGTCTACTTGCACACTATTGGTTAAACGGCAAGTTTCGCTTTTTTCTCATTGGTGCAATGTAAATAAAATTGAATTTAATTTACGCAATATGTCGACCATTAATTTGTGTCGTTACAACACTTTCCTCTCTGAAAAAAAAGGAAAAAAATTCCTCTCTGCGAAGCTAGATAAGAAATGCATGACAGAGTTCGAAAAATATGATGAACCATAAGTGCTGGGCTTAAATATGTTTGTTGGTTGCTTCAACAATGATATGATGCCAGGTAACCACTAGGAATTGCTACACAAATTGTGAGCTCTAGTAGTCGGTCATACCACGTGAGGCAAAATAGAGCAGTGCAAGTTTTGGCAGCCGCAGCGTGAAGAGTTCGAGGTAAATCGCTTCTGAATTTGCCAGGTTTAAGTTAAAACATAAGCAAGTTGGATCGTCGTCAATGTGTTTGTATACGACCAAAGGAGCTAGAGTGCTCGACGTTATGGTCATGACATTTGTAAAGTGGTCTTTGTGCAATTGATGAATTTGAGATATGCATTAAAAGTGGCCTGTACCATGATATGAAGCTGATCACTACTTAGTGTTGCTACACGAAAGCGTTAGCTCTAAGTAGCTGGTCATACCAAAATAGACAGTGTGATATCATGTGTGAGAAATACATTATAATGTAAAAATATATACATTAAAATCAAAGGTAACTGCATAAAAATATGTACACGAACATTACCTCAGAGATGGCATAATACCAAAGAACTGTTCAAAAATGCTACACAATTGTTAGCTAAGAACAGCTGGTTATGCCACGTGAGACAAATACGAAAAAAAATAACGTAAGGTTAAAAAAAATATTTTGATAGTTAATGTTAATGTTTAAAAAAATCAATTACGCGTTATACAAAGCAGGATATTGAGATTGTGGGCAGACAGAGCCTGAGACGTGTGTAGAAGGTTGAACTCTCTCAGGATCAGGTGGTTCGATAAACGGTTTCAATCTGTCTATGCTTACTGATGTCGGTGTAGCGCCTTGCATAATAATGAAGTATTTTGGTTATCTGAGCAAAATTGGGTGAGGACCGCGATTCTTTGGTTGTAGTGGTGCAACAGCATTATTGTTGCGAACGAGTATTCTCTTGCAGCTGTGGAGCTGTGGGTGAACGAAGACTGGACGAGGCGTGTGTCTCGGCTGCTGTTCAGACATGTTACCAAAATCAAGTCGAAGGCGTGTAGCTTCGTCTTGTGGGTCATCTTGTGCCGGTAGTAGACGTGCGAGCTGACTAGGCAGGCGTAGATACATGCCATACAAGAGTTGTGACGCAGATGTTTTAATGGATTCACGAGTACTGGAACGCATGGCAAGCAGAACTAAAGGTAGTGCATCGACCCAGTTGCCATTAATGGACGAGGATGCTAAAGCAGCTTGGAATTCCCTATGCATTCTCTCAACCATGCCATTAGCTTGAGGATGGTAGGCAGTCGTCTGGCGTAAGATGCATCCCATGTACCGCAAGGTGGTTTGGAAACGATCAGATGAGAAGCAAGTGCCTCTGTCCGTGATGACCTCATTGGGAACACCATAATTGGATATCAATGCAGAGATAAAACCGTTAGTTACTTCGTCTGCAGAAATGGTGCCAAGAGGTAATGCCGCAGGTCACCGTGTAAATCTATCGATCATAGTTAGAAGGTAACTGAAACCTTGAACCTTTGTCAGGTGAACTATGTCGATGTGGACGATGGCTAGGCGAGAAGTAGATCGAAAATGTTGCAACTTAGAACGAGTGTGTCCTGTGATCTTGTTTTTCTGACAAATAGCACACTCTGAGACACATCGTTTAACATTCTGCCTAAGTCTGTGACCCCAGAAACGATCTGTAAGAAGTCGGACAGACGCTTGGCTACCTGGGTGAGAAATTGAGTGAATTGAATCGAAAACTTTTCTCTGAAGGCTGGTCAGCAGAACTGGTTTGTTGGGCTGCGTACCCGTGAAGTAAACAATTGGTAAGCCTTCCCACAGACGGCATATGAACTTGGTTGGGTGACAGGCTATTGATCTTTGAATGTGAATGTCACCGCGTTGTTCAGTTTGCAGGAGAGTTGGCGTTAGTGCAGGTTCACTGAGTGACACGGAGTTGACAGTGAATGGTGACGGCGAAGGTGGTTGTAGAGAGACGTCTGGCCTGGACAGGGCATCTGCAATGAAGTTCTGCTTGCCTTTGATGTGAAAGACATCAAATTGCCATTCGCTTAGACGAGAAAGCTGTCTTTCCACTCTGGCAGGGTACTTGGCAATAGATGAAGTTGCGTTTCAAAGTGCGCTAACTAGTGGTGCATGATCTGTGAAAACAACAAATCTGCTACTGCCAATGATGCTGATAAAATGGCGCACTACGTCGTGGATGGCGAGAAGTTCTCGGCCGAAAGTGTCGTACCTCGTTTCTACTGGTTGGAGAGTACGCGAGTAGAAACTGATAGACTTCCGAACTCCGTCGATCTCTTGTTCCAAAGTGGCTCCAATAGCGAATTCAGAAGCATCTGTCGTGAGTAGAAATGGCTTTTCAAAATCTGGATGTGTTAGCATTGTGGCATTTGCTAACAAGTTGACGGCAAGTCGAAGTAATTTCTCGTCTTCGGATGACCAAGCAATGATGGAATTCTTTCTAAGTCCTTTTCGGTTCCGCAGGTGCCTGCACAAAGGATAAAGTTGTTTTGAAATGCCGGGAATGAACTTGCGGTAATAGTTTAGTACTCCCAGGATTTTCTGCAACTCGCTCACAGTCCTTTGTGACTTGATATTCTTGATTGAATTCGTCTTTGACGGCAACGGTTGAATAATTTGGGCCGTGATACGATGCCCTAAGAAGTCCACGGATGTAGTTGCAATCTGCGTCTTGTCACACTTGATCTTGAGTCCGTGGTTGGATAAGCGTGAGAGGACATTTCAAAGATGCTTCGCATGAGATTCTAAATCTGGACTGAATACCATAATGTCATCAAGATATGACATACAATAAGCAGAGTCGTCGCGAAGTATGTTGTCCATGAATCTTTGAAATGTCTGAGTAGCACACTTAAGTCCAAAAGGCATGTAAAGATATTCGAAAAGGCCAAATGGAGTGATGACTGCAGTTTCTTCGATATCCTCTGGTGCTACCGGGATGTGATGGTAGGCTTGTCTGAGGTCAATCACTGAGAAAAAAATGCTGCCGTTGAGTTTTTCAAGTAAAGTGTTGATATTTGGAATAGGATATGCATCAGATTTTGTCACTGAATTTAGCTTACGGTAGTCTCCACAGGCTCTGTACGATCCGTTTGATTTTGAGACTAAGTGCAGTGGTGACGCCATGAACTTTTCGATGGTCTGATGATTCCCTCTTCCAAAAGCCTTGAGAATTCTTCTTGGGCAGCTTTCAGCTTAGCAGGAGCCAGTGGTCGCTTCTTGAGTGCAATAGGTTGTCCTTCTGTGACGATATTATGCATCGTGTTGGAGACTCGTAGCTCTGACTTGTTAAGATCGAAAAGCGATTTGTATTTTCGAAGAGCTACTGATATCTCTGCTGAATGATGCACTGGGGTTGGCTGAATGACCTGTAACTCCAAACGCACGGAGGCAAGAGTTCAAAAACTTTGCTCAAGTCCGGTGGAGGGGTCGATGATCTTTTGATTGGCAAGATCAACAATGAGCCAAAATTTCAGAAGGAAATCAAGACCTATTATATTATGTGAGACCTTGGCAATGATGAAGTTGTGGGAAAATTCACGTCGTAGACTTATGTTGAGTGTGCGATACCGGCAGCCATATGTTGGTATGGGCTCGCCTGTAGCTGTTGCGAGGGGATCGGCTAGCGACATCTCGGCCATTGAATCACCCTTGAGAACTGAGACTGCCGCATCTGTGTCTACGATGAACTCTTCGCCAGTTTTGAAATCAAGAAGGTGCAGAAGCTCGTTGGGCTGTTTGGCCGGGTCATGCAAACAAGTAGGCTGGTGATTGCGACCGGCGTTGTCTGTTTGATTCTCTATGTGAAAAATTCAGCGTGGACGAAAAGAGTCGACAGGGATGTCGGATTGTAGTTTGCTTCTTCCCTGTAGCACCGTTGATGCCGTTGATGTGCAGAAAGTACGGTCTTCTACTTCCTGCGCCAGACGTTTCCCGATACTGATGCACCCTTGTGTCTGCGGTCTGTTGTCCTTTCCGTCAGCTGTGGAAATTCGCACTCATTCGGAAATTCTTCGGAACGACAAAGACGGACTTGGCATGAATAAAAAAACTTCTGGTGGTTATAACACCAGTTCTTTAGGGCATATTTATTAAAGGATTGCGGAGATTTTGATCGCCGCCTACCGTTATAATTGGGCTTAGGAACGAATTTGGGTCGAGCATTCACTTGATTTAGCTCGGATTTGGTAATGGCCAATCCTTTTAGAACTTTAGCCATGTTCGCCACTGTCCTCTCTAAAGAGGAAAGTCTGTCATCTTGCGGGGTTGAAGAAAAGGATGATGGATTCACTTTGGGTTCCAAAACCCTATATTATAACTCACATCTAAGTCATCTATAGAGAGAGTGTTGGGAAGCTGTCGGGCAAAGAGTTTTAGTATTTGGGGAAGATTGTTATTAAAAACAACCTTGGCCTCATGGTCAGAAATGTTGGTTTTATACCAACGTTTCCGTAATTTCCTCAGTATTTTTATGGAGCCAAGTTTTGGCATGTCTAACTGAGCATATTTGTTTATTATGGGATTAGGTAGCTTCCTAATGGCCTCAGGCTTAGGATAAATCCATCGCTGCAATTCAGAAGGTAGTTTAGCATAAACCTTCGACAATTTTGATGACTGTCATAATCAGGAAACGGGGAGAAAACGGAGTCTACGCGCATAAAGAATAGTTCAATATCTCCATCCCAAACAGGAACATCAATATCTAAAATTGGACCTGACATTCTAACAATCTTACGGGATCTTAAACGCATAAATTTATAAGCAATATGAAAATATATAAATATACTTCACGAAACGCTGACCCACAAAACGCTTCCACAGGTTTATGGGCGCAGAAAAAAAGCAAGTCACAGTAACTGCTTCCAAAAATCCGCAATTGAGCCTGTCGAGTACGTACGGTACCGTTTTGTACGTAGAAAAGATAAACAGAGGCCTCGTTGGCCTTTGATGCCAATGTGTTATTATTATATCCCAAAAAAATTCAACACAAATCCACGAATATATACCCAACAAAATTCCCAGAAGACCACGATTAGGGTAAAGAAAACGCAAATGTTAATCTATTTTTTATCCCAAATAAATGAAAAAGGAAGTCAATTTTATTTATACCAAAAAAATCAGAACAATAATTACTATCCTGGCGCGGTCGCCAATTTTGTAAACGCCCCGGCTTCAAGTAAATGCCGTAGGACGTTACAAACTCGGTTAAGGTGCTCTGAATAGAGATTTGTTACTGATATGGGGGCCCTTAAGAGGGCCTGGTCGTGCGTTCTCCTGAATTATTCAGAGTGTGAAGATGTCCTAGAGCCTTGGGTGGACTCTGGCTGTTGTTCCTCCTGTTGTCGAGATATAATCACGATGTGGAAAACGTCGTTCAGGTTCTGCAATTAATTGGCTCGTCTCGCTGGTTATACCGCGACAAGATGAGTCACGGATGTAGCCGATTGTTGGTGAAACAATCAAATCACCAGCGTAGGTATTGACAGCCGACAGAACGCACACGCGTAACGCAAAGCAGAATGCAAATGCGACAACTGACTTGCATGGTAAATTGCTGTGCTTAAATAGCATGCCATAGTAATATATGTCTACTTGCACACTATTGGTTAAACGGCAAGTTTCGCTTTTTTCTCATTGATGCAACGTAAATAAAATTTAATTTAATTTACGCAATATTTCGGCCATTAATTTGTGTCGTTACAAGTCTGTAAACGCCCCGACTGCAAGTAAATGCGGTGTGACGTTACAAAAAAGGCTAAGAGCCATGGAGACTGAAATACAGTAATTTTCGGGGGCCTTTATTAGAGCCTGAATTGCGATATCCTGTTGTAGAGTCCCTTAGGTCACTGCCATAAGATGGTCTCTTGGATGCCAGGCCCGGAAAATCCATATATGCGGAATGATCATCTATCTTGGAACACTTAAGTTCCTCTGAACTATCTCTTAAGCTACAATCCTTAAGTCCGCTAGCCAACTGCTCTGTATCCTCAGTATTTAATAAACCAGACATGATATTATTAAATTACTTGTAATTTATATATTATATTAATTAAGTAAGATTACCCGGATACGCTGATGTCCACAAATTTACTGAACTGGAATGATTGAGACCTTAAAACAAATATACACTTTAAATACCCAAAGCAAATTTGTGGTTCTTTTCGCTGATAATTAAAAAACAAAACGACGAGAAGATTACAAAGTTTTATTCACAAAGAGTCGGAGATGGAACCACGCAGTGTCCCGCTTATGCAATTCAGAAACTCAGATCAAAACTCTCTCATTTCTTCCACAAGACAAGTCCAAAACTTCGACAATATGAACAAAAGAACTTTCAAAAAATTTTACAATATTTTTCAAAATTTACAATATTGTTTTACGAAACCAGCGATAACATCAAATGTCCAAAAACTCTTCAAATGGGCCCGTCTGATCTGTTTTAAGACTAACAATCCCACTCTTCAACTCACGTTATTCAAGGTCTACGTTCTGCCCCTCATTTCCTACGCCAGCGAATTCTACTGTCCTCTCACCCTCGCCTCCTCCTATACTATTGAACAGATATCCTCCAGATTTCTAAAACGAGTCTTCCCGAAATGCCAAAACTATAGGGAACGCCTTCTTCTGGCAAACCTTCTTCCGCTTTGGTTCACCCGTCACCTTCGCGTCATTTCTTTTATCCACCAACTTTGCCCACCCCAGTCACCACTATGCCACACGTTCTAGTAACTCTTCTATCCAAGCCAACCATACCCCCACCATATTTAAAAAAGTCTATCTCTTCTCCAAAGCCACTAATGTCTTCAACGCTCTCCCCACAGACATAAAGCTCCTACCCCAGCACGAATTCAAAAAGGCAGCCCATCAGTACTTCTTCAACAAACTTCTTTGTGATACGACCGATTGGAAACGAAACTGGTTCCTTCTCAATCCATAACATTTACTTCACCCCAGGCTATCCTCTTTACTAACTTCGTAGGGTTAAATCCATCAGGCAGCCATCTAATCTTCCACTTTACCTCTCTTGCCTTATTCTTTTCTTCTAGATTCACTAATACCACCTCTCAGCCCATTCCTAACCCCATTATATCCACGTTGTGGATACTCTACTACGTTTTGCTCATCCAACTCTTTTCTTTCTTTCTTGTTTCAGCGGAGGACCGGAAACCCAACAGCCCTACCGATCCACCAACGGTTCGCTTCGGACTTCGACTCTCCCTGGTCTTCTTTTAATCACAATCACGTTCTACAGATGCCTGCGATCCTTGCAAGACTCGCTCGCCTCAATCCTGCCGACTCCATCAATTCATTCGTCACGACAATGGACTCCAACGGTCGACGTCTACCTCCGGGCCGCCATCTTTTCATCTTCATCTTTGTTTTCGATCTCACATTCACCTTGAAGATCTGATACTTCACGGACTATCTCCAATTGATCTTGTCTAGTCAAATGGAACTTCGCTTATATTTATTTTTCACCAGATTGAACTATCTTGATGTTAATGATAACTTTTCCCCTCCCCAACCCCTCCCCTGCTATTAAATACTTTGCTAGTCACAATTCCACTCACCTCCACATATCCTACCCTTGATTTGCTATTTCAATGGTTGGGCCAGTTGGCCTTTGATGCCAAATAAATGTATTATTATTATTATTATTATTATTATTATTATTATTATTATTATTATTATTGATTTATTTTTATATGAGAGGTTAATTTCTGTCCGATAATTAATTTAACCTCTACAGGGCCTCAACACCACTAGCTCACTTTAGAGCTGCACACTCTTAGCTTGTATTGTGCAATATATTAGCAGGATATGAAAACAAAAAAGAAAAATTTTCTTTTTTACTGTTTCCTTTCAAAGTTGTTGTAACGACACAAATTAATGGCCGACATATTGCGTAAATTAAATTCAAATTTATTTACGTTGCACCAATGAGAAAAAAGCGAAATTGCCGTTTAACACACGTTTAACCAATAGTGTGCAAGTAGACATATTGCATGCTATTTAAGCACGGTAATTTACCATGCAAGTCAGTTGTGTCGTATCTGCGTTCTGCCTCGTGTTACACATGTGCGTGCTGTCGGCTGTCAATACCTACGCTGGATATTGATTTGTTTCACCAACAATTGGCAACATCCGTGACTCACTGTGTTGCGCTTCAGCCAGCAAGACGAGCCAATTAATGCAGAACTTCAACGAAGTTGTCCACATCGTGATAACAACAGCAGGAACCACAACCAGAGTCCACCCAAGGAACAGAACATCAACTTACATATATATAACTTACGAGAACGCCGCCAAGGCCCTGTTAAGGGCCCCCTATCAGTAACTAATCTCTATTCAGAGCACCTTAACCGAGTTTGTAACGTCGTACGGCATTTACTTGAAGCCGGGGCGTTTACAAAATTGGCGACCGCGCCAGGATATTGATTATTGTTCTGATTTTTTTGGTATAAATAAAATTGACTTCCTTTTTCATCTATTTGGGATAAATAGATTGACATTTGTGTTTTCTTTACCCTGATCGTGGTTTTCTGGGAAATCTGTTGGGTATATATTATTTCGTGGATTTGTGGGGAATATATAATAATACATCGGCATCAAAGGCCAACGGGGCCTTTGTTCATCTTTTCTACGTACAAAACGGCACCGTACGTACTCAACAACTCAATTGCGGATTTTTGGAAACAGTGACTGTTTTGTTCTGCTCTTATTCAACTGTGGAAGCTGTTTGTGGGTAAGCGTTTCGTTAAAGTATATTTATATATTTTCATATTGCTTATAAATTTATGCTTTTAAGATCCCGTAAGATTGTTAAAATGTCAGGTCCAATTTTAGATATTGATGTTCCTGTTTGGGATGGAGATAGTGAGCTATTCTTTATGCGCGTAGACTCCGCTTTCTCCCCGTTTCCTGATTACGACAGTCATCAAAAACTGTCGGAAGGTTTTTGCTAAACTACCTTCTGAATTGCAGCGACGGATTTATCCTAAGCTTGAGGCCATTAGGAAGCTACCTAATCCCATTTTGGGCCTACAAAACGAGGTAGAATCCTTGCTTGGACCCACGGAAACTGAGCTACGAGTCTCCAACACGATGCATCATATCGTCACAGAAGGACAACCTATTGCACTCAAGAATCGATCACTGGCTCCTGCTAAGCTGAAAGCTGCCCAAGAAGAATTCTCAAGGCTTTTGGAAGAGGGAATCATCAGACCATCGAAAAGTTCATGGGCGTCACCACTGCACTTAGTCTCTAAATCAAACGGATCGTACAGAGCCTGTGGAGACTACCGTAAGCTTAATTCAGTGACAAAATCTGATGCATATCCTATTCCAAATATCAACACTTTACTTGAAAAACTCAACGGCATCAATTTCTTCTCAGTGATTGACCTCAGACAAGCGTACCATCACATACCGGTAGCACCAGAGGATATCGAGAAAACTGCAGTCATCACTCCATTTGGCCTTTTTGAATATCTTTACATGCCTTTTGGACTCAAGTGTGCTACTCAGACATTTCAAAGATTCATAGACAACATACTTTGCGACGACTCTGCTTATTGTATGTCATATCTCGATAATATTATGGTATTCAGTCCAGATCTAGTATCTCATGCGAAGCATCTACGACATGTCCTCTCACGCTTATCCAACCACGGACTCAAGATCAACTGTGACAAGACGCAGATTGCAACTTCATCCGTCGACTTCTTAGGGCATCGTATCACGGCCCAAGGTATTCAACCGTTGCCGTCAAAGACGAATTCAATCAAGAATATCAAGTCACCAAGGACTGTGAGCGATTTGCAGAAAATCCTGGGAGTACTAAACTATTATCGCAAGTTCCTTCCGGGCCTATCAGAACAACTTTATCCTTTGTGCAGGCACCTGCGGAACCGAAATGGACTTAGCAAGAACTCCATCATTGCTTGGTCATCCGAAGACGAGGAATTACTTCGACTTGCCATCAACTCGTTAGCAAATGCCACAATGCTAACGCATCCAGATTTTGAAAAGCCATTTCTACTCACGACAGATGCTTCTGAATTCGCTATTGGAGCCACTTTGGAACAAGAGATCGACGGAGTTCGGAAGCCTATCAGTTTCTACTTGCGTACTCTCCAACCAGTAGAAACGA